>BMAO01015235.1:0-199057 GCA_019973975.1 Trichonephila clavata | reverse complement strand
TTAAGATTCAGGGCCCTCTCAAGAGTAACTATGTCAGTGATTGTAGTGTATCTTAAAAGAATTGAGAAGGAGTTCTTTGGGAATTTTTAATGATAATTATATAACTTTTTTCATGCATTATAAAATTAATTTCATTTTCAAAATTATACCAAAGTGAAACAGAAAGTATCTTTATCTATGTATTTTTTACATAATTTAGAAAAATTTTAGTGTTAGTGGATTCAAGATGTCTTGTTTGTTTTTAAGTTTAATATTTCAAAACACCTTATTTCTACATTTTGCATTTAATTAATATCTTAATTGTATATTGTAAAAGTATTGAAAAACAGGGATTGATTTGAGTGGCAGCTGAATCTTCTCATTATGAAAAATTGATATTTGTTTGAGGTTTAACATTCTTAAGGGAAGAACTAAAACTAAAAGTTGATATCCTCCTGCTTACTGAAAATAGAAGCCTAAAGCATGAAATATTTTGCTGTTAATAAGACTACTCTGAGCAAAATCTTAAAGTTAAAAATGATGATTGGAAGATATATGGTAGCTCTCAACTTTTGAAAAAAAGAGGGTTATTGTGTACACTTTTAATATGAAACTAATGAATCTTTATTAAGAGAATTTATATATAAGCAAGGGGGAAAAATTAATGCTCAGTTTTCACTTCCAATAATTCAAAAAATTATTATAAGAATTCACATTACATCAGATTTTTACATATCGAATGGAAAATCTTAAAGAATTTAAACTATAATATAAAATTTCCTTATTTCCTTTTAAGACATAGTTTAGTCTACTGTGTAAAAAATCCAATGAAGTTGCAATTGAAACTGGGGAAGAATTCAAAAAAAATTTCAAATTTATTCAAATCTTCTAAAACTATATCTTTAAAGATGACTAGCACAGATCTTTTTTAAGTTGATGCCTTGCAAAAGTCTTGTACATGAAAGATGTGGAAATTAAATATAAACAACTTTTTAAAGAATCTTATCATAAACTTTTCACTTTCATGCTAATTCGGTAAGAGACGAAACTGTGTTAGATTTAACGTGAAAACTTACTGCTTTTTGGAAGATCAAGAGGCAATAATATACATAGATATCTTCTTTTAAGAATAAATTTAAAAGATCAATTTAAAAAGGTAAGAGGGCATAAAATCTGTGGATAATCTATTCCTTTCTGGGCGCTTAACATTATTTTATCTAACAAAATGCAATAGTAAAATTCCTAGTATGAAAACCGGGAGGAGGTATTATTTTTTGTTAAGGTACATTTAAAACCTTTTACTGAGCTGATCTTATGCTATAAAGATTTGTAGAGAGCAGCAGTCCCTATGGTAGATTTAATCTTACCCATGGTGCACCACGAGGAGGCCTGCTATATTACACCCCCTCATTTGTTTTGTTTTAATCTGACTGACTTCCCTTTTTTGCATTTTGTGTGCTTTTGGACGCTGCTCATCTAGACGTGTACTCTGCATGTAAGAGTTTGGACTGTATTGTGAAGAAATATTGGAGAGCTTATTGCCTAATGCTCAATGGCCATATCGTAAAAATAAAAAATAAAAAAGTTTCTTGTATTGAAAATTAATACTCCAAACTATTAATACTGCCAAATCTCATTTATTTCGCAAATTAACATGCCAACTAGAGTAAAAGACTCACCTAGTTATAAACAATTTTTTTCATGGAATACTGTTAATTAAACAAAACAGAACGAGCACTTCCTTGTTGCCACAGCGTACAAAATAATATACTTTTTCAATATCGTTCAGTTCACAGTGACAAAAAATTGAACAATGATAAATAAATTCACATAAACAAAAATAATAAATTTAAATAATTGTTTTGCTTTTAACATAATAAACTGAAATTTATATAAAGTGGATCTCAAATCCTCCCACCTTGAGATGTGGAAGTTCCACAGCTCAACAACTATATTAGAGATCCAACCTTTCGGGAATTTTAACAGTCCGTCCTAGTCTTGTCTTGTTTTGAACAACTGCGTAGTTGATGGAGTTGTCGTCAGAACACTTAGGAATAGCATTCTTGATAGAGGCGATTTTTGTAGATAATGCATTTTTGTCAGGTGGAAAAGACGAATCATTAGAAGAGATCTCTATAGGGAAGACGTGCTGAATTGGATGCAGAATTTCTCAGCGATATGTTCTAAGTTTAATGAGTCGACACACACCGTCTTTCCCTGGCAGAATTTCTGTCACTTTCTCCAGTGGCCAGTCGATTCGATTGGCGTTGCCATTTTTTATGAGAACAATGTCCGCGGAAGTTATCATCGAAGTTCTGGTCTTTTCCGGATATTCGGACCTGAACTTCTTTCGAATGTCTTTCTGCAAAGCTAACCTATATTTGACACGATGGTTGAGACTTTTATGATGTGCCGCATCACAGTCTGGAACACCAGAGTTTTTGATATCCTGAAGAAACATCACAGGGGTAAGTGGAACAAATTCTGAGTCACATTCGTCGATGTAAGTCAAAGGGCATGAGTTGATTACAGATTCACAATCACAAATAACTGTTGTCAACTCCTCGAATGCCAAACTTGCTCTTTCAAGTATTCTTCTCAAAAGACTTTTAAGAATACCAATTAGTCTCTCCTACCATCCACCCCACCATGGTGAAGAAGGGGATTAAATTTCCACTAAATTGGACGAAGAGCATTGTCGCTACAAATGCGGCCCCAATGCGGCAAATTGGAAGCTCCGACAAAATTAGTGCCATCATCACAGTACATGGTTTCACATCGGCCTCTCCGAGCTATAAATCACCGTAGAGCTAGCAAAAAGCTTTCGGTTGATAGCGATGAAACAAGCTCTAAGTGGACAGCTCTATATACTGTGCATGTAAAAATGCATACCCACGCCTTCTTTCCATCTTTTAAAAATAAAGGTCCTGCCAGGTCAATTCCACAGATTTCGAACACGTTTGCCTGTCGTATTCGATCTTCAGGCAAAGGAGCAGATACAACATCACAACATTTAGAAGAAAATCTTTTGCAAATGACACATTTTGAGATAACAGAATGCACTGTTTTTCTTCCACTCAAAATCCAAAAATGTTCTCTCAAAATATTAAGCAAAATTTTAGTTCCAGCATGATTATTTTTGATATGGTGAGAAAATATTAGTCTTTCGACAACTTTATGATTGGACGGGAGAACAGCTGGTTCCCTAAAATCTTCTGTATCCTGACGGAAAATTATTTTCGTCTTGAGCTGTATTATTCCATCGGCATCCTTATACGCACTCAAAGTTTTTAGTTTTGCATCATGCTCGTTCACAAAAGATTCCGACTGGACCAATTTTATCACTTGTTTCTCTGCTGCCCTGTATTCTTCAGCATCCAAACTTCCCTTTTTCCTTAGCTGAACATCACATCTGCAGCTCTTTACAAATCTCAAAATCCATCCCACTAACTTCACAATGCTTTCATATTTTGAAAAGCGCTGATAAAACCAGCCTGCAGAAGAATCTTGATTTACAGACACCAAAGCTAATAATGAGCTTTTCCTTTTCTCTTTTAGTGTATCTCATCTTCATCAAACTCATATTCATTGCATGGTCCTTCGTCTTCAAATAAAGTAAGCCATTTTGGCCCCTCCCACCATCTAGTTTTCACTAAAATACTTGCTTTGCATCCTCGGGAGGGTAAATCAGCTGGATTTTCAAATCCAGAAATATGATGCCAAGAAAAAGCTTGGCTAATATTCCATATTTCTTGGACTCTGTTATTCACGAAAATAGACCAATTTTCATCTTTAATGATCCAGGTAAGAACGGTAGTAGAATCACTCCAATAAAAACATCTAATATCTGTCCATCCAAGAGCATCCAACACAGATTTCGTTAATCTTGCTCCCACCAATGCAGCAAGAAGCTCTAATCTTGGAATTGTAGTAACTTTCAGAGGAGATATTCGTGATCTCGAGGCTAAAAAATGCACCTTTCCACATTCTCCCTCTTGTACAAGATACGTAACGGCGGCATATGCATCTCTACTTGCATTACAAAAGGTATGAATGGAGAAGTTATTCATATTTTCTGGATTAACGTTGATCCAGCGAGGAACGGTAACATTTTCCAATACTTTTAGTTCCCTAAACCATTGTAAAAATTCTTGTCGAAGGGATCCAGTGATTTCTTCGTCCCATTCAAAGGATAGTTTCCAGGTTTTTTGTAGCATAATTTTGGGACAAAGCATTACAGGAGATACAAATCCAAATGGATCAAACACTTTGTGAGTAACCGATAATATTGTACGTTTAGTAATGTTGTCGACATTTACTTCTTTCAACCAGCTGATATTTAGCGAAAAACAGTCTTCAATTTTATTCCATTGAAGGCCTAACAGTTCTGTTTTGAAGGATCTTCCATCCTCTGCTAGTGAAGATTCCCAATCCCGCAGAATGAAACCACCTTTTTTTAATAACTCATTAGAAACACTTATCACTTGCTGCAAATCTAATTCACTGTGGACGCTGGTTACAAGATTGTCCACATAAAAACTCTTCAAAAGACAACTAGTTACAAAAGGATCAACGTCAGTATTTTGTTCAAGACGATACTTCAATACAGCTTCCTAGTAGAGAAGGACTGCTGCGAACGCCAAAAACTACTCTGGTATGCTGAAAAAACCTGTAGTCTTTGCAAGCCTTATTTGTCCACCATAGAAATCTCAAGAAGTTTCTGTCTTCTCTACAGAGGCTAATTTGCAAAAAGGCTTTCTTTATGTCTGCGATTACACCAATCTTCTTTTCTCGAAAACGCAGTAAAATATCAGGAATGAGCTCAATCAAGTTTGGACCACTATGTAAGGAGTCATTTAGTGACAAATGTCCTTTGATTCGAGCAGATGCATCAAAAACCGGGCGAATAGGAGTTGTCTTACTAACTTTGATAACAGGTCTGTGAGGTAGATAATTAGCAGGCAAATCTTTCTCTTCAATTGGTACTTCTTCGATAATTCCTTCACGCAGCCATTCGGAAAATATGCCCTCATAACTATCGTACAAATTTTCCTGAAATAACTTCTTGGTTGTGGTGTCTAACCTTCTTTTAGCTTGCTCAAAATTATCAGGTAAAGGCATACAGTTATCTAACCAAGGCAAATGAACTTCATAGCGATTATCTTCATTGTACCTAACAGTTTGAAGAAAATTTTCAGTAGTCAAATCCTCTTGCTCTTTTTTAGACAGCTTTTCAATAGGATCCTTGATTCCAATAGAATCCAGTTTCCAGAAGTCCGAAATGTCCAACTCTTTAGCGAAAAATGATGTCACTAACATGGCATTGCTTGTAGTAACTTTACTATCAGGAACTTTCCCTAACAAAGTCTCAATGGCTACTAATCTGCATGGTAAGACCCTACGCTGACTGATTAAAATCTTTCCAAAAAGATCAGCTCCTATAAGTACTTGTACAGGTTGTGGCTTTTCTCCAACATCACTTAATGTTATATCCCTTTCTTGAAGCTCTTTTAACCAAGGCCCGGAGTTCACAGGTGATACATCATTACAAATAGCTACCTGATTCAAAGCTTCAAAGTTGCATGCAAAATTGTTCTTAATATTTTTCAACCTAATTCTGTAACATGTATGTACAAATTCTTTTGATTTAATCCCACCAAACAGTGAATGTATCAGAGTTTCTTTCTTTACAGGAACGTATCCCATTTCTTCGGCAAGACTCTTTACAATATAAGACTTTTGCGAGCCGGTGTCCAGAACAATTCGCACGATTTTTTCTTTTTTATCTGATATGAGCTTGCACTTTAGAGTCTGTAAAAACACTTTAGGACCCACACTCAGGTTGGACATGTTGACCTCGTTGAAAACTTCAGCTTCTTCCGTCTTCTTGAAATCATTTTTTCTTGACTCGTTTGTTTCGCACATCAAGGGAACTTGTTTCTTCTCGCAAATTACACATCTCAAAAATGAACGACAGGAAAAACAACAATTTTTTCCCCTCAAAATCCTTTGTTTTTCATCTAAACTCATTTTTTGTGCAGAAAAACAGTCTGCACTGGGATGAGTTTTCTCGCAAAACACACATGACTTTTTGGTTTTATGAGTATGTGGATTGGTAAAAAGACCGGAGGCGGTGGGGGTTTTATTTTGTTTTACTCTTGGTTCTCAAATTTCTTATTTCTAAACCCAATATTGTCTTTGTTTTTGTTTAAACCGAAACCTTGCATAGCCAAACAAATCCTTTCTTCTTGAATTTTAGTAAGCTACTAAGCCTTTCTTGTGGTTCGCCACTATGATTGAAATCAGGGCCTCTTTGTCTTTGCCATGCTCTTAGTATATCTTCCGGTAAGCATGACTCAACCAAAGGATGAAGTAGAGCAGCGCTTTTATCCGTTGTTACGCCAAGTGTCTCTAATGCATTAATCTGAGACTCCAAATGGTCATACAGCTTACATAAATTAACAGTCGAACTTTGTGAAGCGTTTTGTAAAACCAATTTTAAAAGCTCATGGACATAGAATTCTATAAGTAAATCATTTCGACCAAAACGGGATTTTAAAGATTCAACAGCTTTGGCGTAGTTGGCGCCGGTGGGTGGAAAACTTTCCACTACCTCCCGAGTGCGTGAGCTGCTAACGGTTGCTTGCACTAAATACTGAAATTTATTTTCTGGTGCTATATCAACATCATTACGAACATATTCGAACTGGCTCCAAAAAGGCAACCAGTCCTTTAAATCTCCCGAAAAATGGCGTAATTCTAACTTAGGTAAGTGAAATTTCTTTTTTACACTACCTGACTCTGGAGTTTGATCATCTAGAGTATCTAAAACTGTCCGGGAGTTTAATCTCATCAAATTCAACTCATGTTGTCTTTGTCGTTCTCTTTCTTCTTGGTGCTTTCTCTCTTCTTCTTGGCGCTTTCTCTCTTCGTCTTGGCGATTTCTCTCCTTTTTTCTGCCTTTCAGAAACAGTTGTGGCTAGTACGGTTGAAACAAAGTCCGGATCATTTTTATATTCTTTACTGTTTGAAATTACATCTTTCAGTGTAGATATGGTAACCTTCAACAGTAAGTCCTCATTGATCTCTTGACACAAGTAAATTAGGTCTTCTTTCTTAAAGCCTTTAACAGATGTAAACATATTGACACTTAATGGTCCTGTCGCGGATGCCAGATATCGTAAAAATAAAAAGTTTCTTGTATTGAAAATTAATACTCCAAACTATTAATACTGCCAAATCTCATTTATTTCACAAATTAACATGCCAACTAGAGTCCAAGACTCACTTAGTTGTAAACAATTTTTTTCATGGAATACTGTTAATTAAACAAAACAGAACGAGCACTTCCTTGTTGCCACAGCGTACAAAATAATATACTTTTTCAATATCGTTCAGTTCACGTAAACAAAAATAATAAATTTAAATAATTGTTTTGCTTTTAACATAATAAACTGAAATTTATAAAGTGGATTTCACAGGCCAGGCATTTGATAAATAAATCTTATGCTATAAATCATTGGAAAAACATAAATCTGTGGATGCAATTATGTTCAGTCATTATTTTAAGACAAATAGATTTGTCATAAACCAAGACCATAATGAATAATTTCATCGGACAGTTTCTCTTTTATAATAAAATATGAATTAGGGCATTTTGAAAATGTAATTGCTGTGAAAGGTGAAGTAGTATTTTATAATGAACTAAACTTGTAAACACCATCATTTACAAATATAATTGTAAAGTTTTTACTTTTATCCTCATAAAAGATTTCCCCCCTCACCTTTTATTCAGAAAGCTGATAAACTAATTTGTCTATCAAAAAACTTTCAGAGTCAACCAAGCCAGTGATTTCCGTGCTCATTAAACCAGCTGCATTGAAAAAAAGATTATTTTCTTGCAATTTTAATTTGAGTTTGTTTCATTTTATATTAGTTTTCAGTTCTATGAGTTTTAATTCTGATTTATAATTCTTTTCTTAGACATTGTACATCAATTTTGTTTATATTATAATGTACACTTTATTGTCCTAGATTTTTAATAAACTTGTTTCTTTGTTAGTTGGAAGCGTTTCTTGACCAGCGAATCACAGAAGTTGAATTTTCTGGTAGTGATGTTTTGTCCTCAAACTTTTTTCAAGATGCTCCTGCAATCCTACAAATGCAGTCCACTGACAGTTTGAAACAGATGTTGAATTCTACAAAATCTTTATCATCACAACTTATGACAACAAGATTAAAGCATTTGTTCCTCATAAAAAGTTCACCTAGGTAGAAATTGTTTGCTAAATTTGCAATATTTGTCATACATATTTATCTAATTCTTGTGGACTTATTTAATTCCAAGTAATGAAAATAATTAAATGTCCTGATTTAAATTAGATATATTTTTACTTCAAATAATATAAATATCGAATTTTCATATTCAAATGGAAGCTAGTGTATTTACAATATTTTAAAGATGTAGATCTCTTAATAGTTGATTAATGAAAATTTCAATGAAGAATTTTACAGTTTTTTTTTATCTGCACCTGTGACACATTCATTTGAATCTAAGCTGCACTTTTTTTCCAATGTTAATGCTACTGAAAATAGAATCGAAGACAAAAAAATTCATTGGAGGAGAAATTGAACATGATACTGACAGTTATAGTACAGTATTTATTCAAATCTAAGCCACCATTGATTATAAGCTGCACTCCAAATTTTTGACACACTTTTGAGAAAAAAATAAAAAAAGAAAGAAACGAGACTTACGTTAGTCGCATATGATGTGTAACATCTGACATGTTATCATGGTAAATTCGCAATAGCAACTTAAATCCTGAAAAAGATTAATCGAGTATGATTGGAAATAATTTTCTATGGAATAATTATATCTTCAATGAAAATTTTATTTAATTAACACAAGGAGTGATGAAATTTCTTATCAAAAATAATTATTCTTGTTCAATTTGGAGAAGAGTGGTAATGATGACTTATGATAACTAAAATATGACATATATACCTGTGATTTCAAAGTATTTAAAAACCATTGTGTGTGAAAAATAGTGTCAATAACAGTACTACTGTTAGTTGTCGAAACATTTCGATTTGTGTTCATTTCGAGCTTGAGTTCATCTTTCAAAAAAGCTACGAGGGGCTCGGCTTCTAGCAAACTGAAGTTAACTTTAAAATCATCACTCAAAATCATGAGAAGCGAGTGATAATTTTTTTTAAAAGAGCAGAGCCACCTTCGGTGTATGGTAAAAGTAAAAAAATGCAGGAAATCTTTAATTTTTTGAACAGTTTGATTCGAAGAAATTTATACCACCACCGAAATCACTGCTTGTCCATTTTCAAATAAGCATTTTGCCGCACATATGTATCCAATATCTTGACTAACAATACCCAGTCCACTTGTTTGACGATAAGTAATATCCATATGAGGAGCCACAACATGTGAGGTGTTCTGTTTGCGATAGATCGCAACACCAGCTGCTCTGTGACCTAGTCGTTTAAATTGTACGTGGCAATCGAAGTCAGGTATCGAAACACGTTCGTCATTAACATACAATTTTGTGAAATAACGTCGAAATCTGTTTGGTGAGCCCTCAGACTTTGACATTTGAGTGTAAGGATTGCAAGTTTATCCTTGGTGAAATCTAATAAGACTTGCTCGTATGTGCGAAGTGGATTTAGAGTCCAGCGCAAACGAGATCGAGTTTTTGAATTGGAATCTTTTGAAATGCTAAATTTAACAATATAAAAAAGGCTGGCGGCTTAATGGCTACTAGAGTGAGACTTCACGTGGATATATCTTTACAAGATCCAGCTAAAGGAGTTAACTTCTTTTCTGATCCTACAGCGAGAAAACAAAAACAAAGATCCCACGGCCTAGACCGCGGGGGGGGGGGGAGCTCCTCCCGAATGAAGAGAAAAAACCGAACTTCACTGTAAGGGTAGCGAAGAGACACCACCAAGCGCGCTAATTGGTCAAATAAAATAGCGCACACTTCCCCAACTTCCTGTTACACATTTCCATCCCTTTTCACGAAATCACCTCAACAAATCTCCAGCAACCGAGAGGAAAGATGTTACACATCAAAAACAGTTTATTGATATCTGATATTTATGAAATTAAAAGAACTAATATGATGTGAATATTTAATTTATTTTACCAGAATAAAAAATTTTAAATACTTACATGAATCTGTAATTACTCTAACCATCACTATCATGTTCAATTTCCCACATCCAAAGAATTTGTCCTGATTCAATTCTAAGCTGCACCTAATTTTCAGTAGGATTCACGTTGGAAGAGTGTGGCTTAGATTCAAATAAATATGGTGATAACAGTTCTATGTATGTATTTAAAATCAGTGGCATAACGGAAAATAATGCCCCCCCCCCCGCAAGGTCAGGTCTTGGGCCACAAGCCAGTATATACAGGGTGTCCAGCCTTAATGTGGCCCAATATCTAATTCTCGAACTGTTCAGTTTAGATATGCACTTCCAATTTGAAAAATGTTTTTAAAAAGGCAAAGAATGTTTTTAAGGGCTTTTCAATCCAAAAAACCCATTTACAAAAAAATTACAAAAATTAATTTTTTATACGGTTTCTAGGTCTTATCACTTATATTTAGGAAACGATGTAGTACACAAAAACAAAGTAAACACAAAAAGTTTCATTTTATTACCAATAAACTGGTCATGGAACTTTGAAAATCATATATTTTCTCATTTTCTTGGCAATTTTCAAGAAGCTAGTAAGGGGCCGTCTCCTAAGTGAAATGAGTTGAAACTGCCAGTCACACTTATGTAAATCTTTTTTTAAATTTAAAACCATACGTTAATAATACAATAATTTAGTATTTAAGAAATAAAATTTATACAGTGTACGTGTAAAACATAGGAAAAATAAAATGTTTTGGACGAAGAAAACATTTCAAAAGCAGTTCATAAAAAAAATAGACTTATATGCTGCGGCTTCAGTCTGATTTGCTGCATTTTTGCTGATCATGATGAACGTTAAAAATCTGTTGTGTAGTCGCTTGCAATTGCAAACAGTCGTATACGAATATTACGAATTCTAGTACGGGAGAACGAGATGTATACAAATGAAGAATACTGCAAAATGGTACTGTTTTATGGGCAGTGTAATTGAATTAAGAGAGAGGCGATAAGACTTTATGCCATTAAATTTCTCACCCGAAGACATCCATCTTATTGCACAATTGCCCATGCTGTTCAGCGCTTGTATAAAACTGGGAGTTGCAATAGATGTATTCCCTGTCTCATGCCTTCACCATTATTTAAGTTAATTTGGTCATTCTGATGTAATAAAACTCCTGATTCATGATTGGTGCATTATTCCACATTATGTTATAATTTGAATGGCAAATCATGTATTATTTTGCTGCTCTTTGTTAAAACAAGCTGTTTAAATCGTTTCGGTACAAGTTGTATTTCTTTAATTTAACTTTTATTTTTTGTCATACAGCAATAAAAATTGTCAATCTATGATGTTTCCTATGATGTTTTAATATTACTATGATGTTTTTCTCTTGCTCTTTCTGTAGATAGTGAATTACTGTTCTCTAAACTCAATTTATATACGACCCCCTTTTCTGAGCAACTCAAATGCTTCAAATTTATGTAGGCATAACTCAGTCAGTTTTTATCATAATAAAAGGAAACTTTTTGTGTGTACTTTGTTTTTGTGTACTGCATATTTTCCTAAATATAAGTGATAGGACCTGGGGACCGTATAAAAATTAATTTTTGTAATTTTTTTGTAAATGGGTTTTTTGGTTCGAAAAGCACGTAAAAACATTCTTTACATTTTTAAAAACATTTTTCAAATTGTAAGTGTATATCTAAACCGAACGGTTCGAGAATTAGCTATTGGGTCACATTAAGGCTGGACACCCTGTATATATATATACTTGCTAGAAAAAGTCTGCATTCATCTACTACTGCGTACATAAACAACGGAAAAAAATTTAAAATCCAGAATTTGAAAATTTGTTTAAAATAATATTTTATTTAGTTCATTCCAAGTATTGAAAATAACAAAAGTAAACTCTGTTTTTTTCCCCATAGATTTTAAAATAAAAACAGGTTTATAGGGATAACCAACAATAATCAAGTAGAAAAAGTCTGCGTTCACTGTTTTAGTAGTAATTTTAAAAATTATTTAAAAAGGATAATGAGCTATTTAATAGCTGCAGTGGTGTAACGGAAAATAATAAGGCCCGCCTCCTCGCAAGATCAGGTTTTGTGCCCCAAGCCAGATCTTACAAATGATTACAAAATCAAACATAATGTACCGATACACATCACCTAAAAATATTTAAACATTAAACTTATAACTGAATACAAAATCAACCTGAGTCTGAATAATTGAAGTAAATAACCTTTAGCATTAGAGAGTATTTAAGGTTTTTATTAAAATGGAAAATCTATCTAACAACAGTCGGAAGATAACCTGGTAACTTGAATAAAAACAATACATTAAGAAAGACACGAAAAATGTAAAATAATTTTCGTTTTCAAATTTTCGCGAAAGAAAAAAGATATCGCTTACCTTATTCTTTATGACTCCTTTTCTTTAGGTAGAGTATCATTATCAGCTGAAGTGTCCGCAATTGTGTTTTTTATAGTGAATTAATTTTCATTTTTATGATTTGTTAATCAGGTTTTTATCCAATTTTGCACATTTACTATTTATATTATACTCTTTTTTCCTTTCGAATTTTTCATTTTTAGAAAAATTCAAAGTTTTTTTAACTCCACTCATTTTAGAGCTGCGTTTCTTCTTGTCCAATTGACAAAATAGCATTTTTTTAAACCAGAATATTAAATTCCGATAAAAGAAAATTCAGTTCTAATTATGAAAGCGAAAAGTGAGATGGAAATGTTTCTATCATTAAGGAACACACCTTAAATTTAAGTGCATTGAATATAAAAATAGAGATGCCTGTTCAATATGAAAGCAATTTTGTAAAACGTTTCTCATTATGCTTTATTTGATTGAATACTCATAAACCTGACCAAAATATTATTTAAATGCTCTCTATGGTTTTCCAAGTATCGTAATACTATTTCATGTGAAAAAAGCATAACAGATGAACGTTATTTACGACTTCGCTAAAAGAAAATGAAACACATGAAGGGGCACCAAAGTTGCCAATAAGTTACTCTGCAACTTCGGTAGAAAGTAAATCATGACTTTTTCTCTCTCTCTACAGCTAATGTATATAATAGTGATGATTTCTTTATCTTCCTAGCATTATATCCCGGATTCTCCATCTGACTTTTATTTTATGTTAGTAATTTGGGTTTCAAAAAAAACCCCACTCAAGAAAAGTATCTGTCTTCACTGGGATTACAGTACATCAAACAAAATGTTTTTTGATTTGGTTATTGGATCAAAAATATCTAATGAGTGCATTAAAATTTTGATATTGAATGACATTAGATCCCCAATTGGAAAATCGCTTATAAATTGGATTTTAAAAAATCGAAAGTGAATTTTGAGAAAATCTACATGAAGGGCGTCAGTCAGGCTTTGGGCCCCCTAGAAGCCTTGGCTCCCCCGCAGTGCAGGGGTGTACATTACGGCACTGTTTAAAATTTGTAATACTTTGTCAAATAATAAATAAATAATAAATTTATCAAATAAATTAATTACTTTTAATTAGTTCTCATTTTAACTTTCTTAAATATCAGATATCAATAAACCTCTTTACACTATTTTTTAAATTTTCTCACAGGAACGTTTTGAGAATTTGGGATTGCAGCTTAGATTTGATGACAGTTTAGATTAAAAACTTATATTTCAATAAATATAGTAATTGATTTTCCTTTCTACTATTACTTGATATTTTTGTGTTTGATTGTTTTCTAATATGCATCTGAAATGATTTTTTTAAAAATTCAATGTATTACTTTCTTCCCCAGATATGTTGACAGATTGGTTGAATCTCTCAAAAGTAAATTAGAAACTGCTGAAAAAATGATTGACTGTCAGAAAGCTGTGAAATTAAAGTTCCAGGAAGCTGTTGAAGAAGAAAAAGCTCTAGATCCTAAAGTTAAAATCATTATAGATAAAACAAAAATTCTTCTTTCTGAAGTAAGTGAATCTTTTAATTAGCATGGCATTATTAATTATTTTTTTCTGTATGTTCATTTGGAAATGAAGTACTAACTTGTTTTATTTTTTCTTGCAGGTTGAACTGGACATATCAAAGCGATATAAAAACAGAAAAGTTAATATCATGGGTGGTTTAAGTGCATTGCAACAAATATCTGTTTATTAGTATAGCTATTTCAAGCTAAGATAATTAAAAGTTATTTCTTTTTAAATAGTTTTGATTATTAAAACTATTTATATTTTATGAGTATAAGTTTAAAAAAAAAAGAATGTGGTGCTTAAAAACTGTAAACATAATTTGTTTATATGAAATCTAGAATTTCCATTATTTATAGATATTTTTCAAATGAAATATATATTCAAAAACAAAATTTAAATTTGACAAGGTATAGTTAAAAAGCAAATCAAACAAAAATTTAATTTAAATATATATATTATTGTTTATGGAAATATCTGAAAGATAAAAACTGCCTATATTAGAGTTTTACAAGTTAAATATTCATTTTTGCCATCTCTGCATGATATAAATTTGGTAAAACATAAAGTAACCATATGAAGCATTTTGAAAGTCAAAAGTTTGATGCATATTTTATTCCATGCCCTATATACTATCCAAACAATTTTTTTAAAAATTATTGCTTAGTGTAATTGGTTCTACTCTTCCTTTCATCAATCAAAAATAATTTCAGTTCCAAAAATATTTTTGATTTTTTTTAAATGAACCTCTCTTTTTTTTGTTTTGTTATATACGGTTTTAAGTTTCTCAATTTCAAATGCATATTTGTTTGAAATAAAAAAAAAATATATCAATTATTACATTCTATATTTAAATCCTTTTAAGATATAGGAATTGGTCTGCTGTAAAAGAGAATATATATACTCATTTTTTTGTTTAATTATATCTTTTATATTTAAAAAAAGAATAAAATGTTTCTTTTTTTGTATTTATATTAATAAAATTATTTTTATTCAACCTGTCAATGTATTTTCATTTTTTAAAATTTTAGCTAGTATTAAGTGAAACAACACAAATATCTTTACAAAAATATCATTCAATACCTACTGAGTTAAAATCTGTTATCTTAAAATTTATACTAAAGCACAAATAGAATACTCTAAAAAAATGTTATTAAAATTAAATTTTTTTTAAAATTTAATTTTAAAATAAATTTTTATTATTTGCTATTAATATTAATATTGATAATTTGAGAAAGCTTATTTGCTAACATTTAATAAACATTTAACAAAAAAGATTTTGAAAAAATAAAGTTTTAAGTTTTTTGCTGGTATCATAATTACTGTTGTCTTTCATTGAATGGGATTCAGAATTACAAAAAATGGTTAAAAAATTATAGTTTGAAAAAAAACTAAAAAACACGCTTTTATACTGAATTGAACTAAAAAGTTAAAAAATAATTCTTAATAAAGAATAAAATGATTTACGAGAAAATGAATGTCACTGGGGTAAAAGCGTGGGGTGCTTTGTGCTACATTTTTACACTAATTCAGATTTTAGGAATAGAAGTTAGAAATTATAACAATTGATACATTTATAGAGAACACCCCACGCTTTTACCCCAATGACATTCATTTTCTCGTAAATCATTTTATTCTTTATTAAGAATTATTTTTTAACTTTTTAGTTCGATTCAGTATAAAAGCGTGTTTTTTAGTTTTTTTCAAACTATAATTATTTTTCATTTTTTAGTTCGAACTACAATAAAAGCGTGTTTTTTAAACTGTCATTTATTCATTGTTGAATTTATCCTTGAGTTTGATATTTGAAGCTGGAATTACGTGGCTGTGGAATTAGTCTTGCTCTTCAATGGAAAAATTATTAACGGGTCTAAAGTGTATTTATTCTCTCCGTTTCGAGGCCTCGGATGAGTCCCGTATCGTTATATTAGATTTCATCTCTTCTGAACAGGTGCAACAAATAAAAGTGTGTTAAGAAGGAAAAATTCGAATAAAAAAAAATTTTAATGTACCATGTTTTTATAACAGACTAAAAATTATAAAATTTCAACTTTTCGTTTTTGTTTTCTTTTTTTACATTTTCATGCACTGTCATCCACTTCTGAGCTATGGTCCAAATTTCAAGTCTCTAGCTCCTCGGAAAGTCACACAATTTAAAATCAATTTCAAAATTCCACCCGGACAGATATTAAAGGAAGCGAGTTAATAAAAGCATAATATTAAGTGTCAATCGTGTTATCCCCTTTTAAACGTATTGTTTTAATGTTAATTCGTATCATCACTTCTAAACGTATTGCTTTATAAAAATAAAAAAAAATATTTAGTATAGTTGGAACGTAAATTATTTTTTTTTTTCACATTCACGAGGCTTTTTTTTTAATTTTCATTTTCAGAAAAATGTTTATATTATGGTAAAAAATTGCTAACACCCTCCACTTTCTCAGATACAGAACACTTTTTTTGTTTGTTTTATTTCTATTAACCGCAAGTGTTTTTTATTCCTGCATATAATTAGCTTTAAATTCAAAACACTCGCTTCAGTGTTAGATCTTATTCTTTTAGTCGCCAAATCTGGAAATGATGTATGAAATTAGTCGCCATTTCTGAAAATGGTATACGGAACTAGTCGCCAAATTTAAAAATGATATATGCAATAAGTTGCCAAATTTAAAAATGATATATGCAATAAGTTGCCAAATCTGGAAGGGGTATATGGAATTGTCACCAAATCTAATTATCCTTATTCCTGACGATCCTGAAAAGGACAATGGAACAAAATTATGAAATTATTGTATTGTTATCGGTCCTTGACAAGTGTGCGAAATTGCGAATGAATCCGATATTTTTAAGTGGGTAATAATCGAGTTCTAAGATTCCGTTACATGCAAGTGAAACTTATAAAAGCGCGTTAAAATACAGCAAATAGTATATTTTGTTTTGTGATTCCAAAGACAATTGGTGTGATATTTGGTCTCAGTTTATTTCCTACTTCTAGTTTGATAGCATTTTGTTGCTTAAATCAAAGGTAAACACATTTATTATTTCACTTTCAGGTGAACTTGGGTAAGTTACTCATTAATATTTTCTTTGTTTTGCATTCAATGTCTTGAAGCTTCTCAAGCTAAATCATCGAAGTATTCATCATCCAAGTGAAATCATTAAAGTTATCTATACAAATAAATAAAATTGAAGTGTCTGTTTGTAATTTCAAATTAGCAGCTTTTTACTTAATGCACGAAACGTATATACGGTACTCATAACAAAAAACCAATTTTTAAAATTTTTGTCTGTCTGTCTGTTTGTTCCGGCTAATCTCGGAAACGGCTGGTGCGATTTTAAAAATTCTTTCACTAATGGAAAACTACATTAACGGGGAGTAACATAGGCTATATTTTATTCCCGTATTCTTACGGGAACGTAAACTATACGGGTGAACGTGAAACTGAATGCCAAGCTGAGCTAATGAAGTCTTTGTTTTGGTTACTGGCGACCGATGCTCTTCATGAGACATAACAGTGTTACGCGCACATGATAATACGCTGACACGTGCCATAATTTTTTTTATGATAGTTATCTCACTTTTCAGTTAAGTAGAGCATCGGCTGTTTCGGATGCACTTTTAAAAATAATAAATCAAGGCTTCATAAGTAAAAAGCAATGCAAGAAACAAAAAATTGATACGTTTTACGGTTAGTTTTAATCTTTTCTTTTTTTTATTTTTTATTTACATTGTTAGTCACATTTAAACAATAGTTATTATAATCCCAATCTATATCTATACAAATAAATAAAATTGAAGCGTCTGTTTGTAATTTCAAATTAGCAGCTTTTTACTTAATGCACTAAAAGTATATACGGTACTCATAACAAAAAACCAATTTTTAAAATTTTTGTCTGTCTGTCAGAATATAAACAGATATATTTATAAAACATCATGAAATACCCAGCGAAGCGGGAGGGTAACGGCTAGTCCCCTAATATATCTGTTAAAGAAAACATAATGGATTCAGGAACATTATATTTCCGAACTATTAAAAATGATAAGAATTAACGAAAAGTAATGGAAATCTTTTATTCGAAAATGAATAAAAGTCAGTTCAAAATCCAATGCCATTTTATATACGCTGAAATTAAATAAAAAATTTCAGAACATGAAAACATATGTATGGACTATAAGGGAAAGTTCTGTTGTCTTCAAACACGTGTACTTTTATATGTTGTCATTCCTTAGAAAGAATTCGGATCCAACTGAAACCGGTTTAAACAGTTTGATTAGTATGCTATTCATCATTTATATACATTTCTTCGCATTTTAGTCAGTTTTTTAAATTTGTAAAACTGTCAACATGAATGAAGAAAAAGTGCACTTTAGACATTGTAAGTTGTTTGAGTTCTAAAATGAGAATAACACGATGGAGGCAAAAAAAAAAAAACATGTGTGACGTATTTGGAGAGGAAGCAGTAACAGCTTGAACATGCCAAAGATGGCTTGTGAAATTTCGCTTGGGTGATTTTTCTTTGAAAGATTAACTCAGATCAAGAAGGCCATCAGATATCAATGAAGTGCTTCGCAAAATGATCAAGACAAATCTCTTGTTAACTTCCACAGAAATTGGCTTCAAGCTTAGAATCCATCAGACTACTGCTTTGGATTACATTAAAAGGCTTGGTTTCGTGTCCAAACTCTGTTTGAGTGTCATACGAATTAAAAGATTTAATGGACAAAATTTCGATATGTTGTTCAAATCGTGCTCGACACAAGAGGGAACTGTTTTTGGAGCACATGGTGACTGGAAATGAAAATTGGATGGTGTATAAACACGTGGTTAAAAAAAATGCATATATTTACAACGGGGAGACACCACCACTCACATTCAAAGCTGGCGTGCATTAGAAGATGGTTATGTTGTGTTGGTGAGACAGCAAAGATATGTCAGCATGAGTTGCTGAAAGAAAATGAAATGCTTATTCCTGTTAGTAACTTGATGTTTTAAATAAAGAATTCAACATAAACGTTCATGTTTGGCCAACAGAAAGGGTGTGATTCTTGATCGTGACAACATTAGACTACACGATGCAAGGAACACATCATAAAAAATTGCTGAGTTGGGTTGTGAGACTTTACCTTAGGCAGCATATACTCCTGATATTGCACCATCTGACTATCATCCGTTCAGGTCGCAGTGGAAGAATTTTTTGTCTCTAAAACATAGAACTTCTTTTCCAGGGGTTTAGGTAAGCTAGCAGACAGTTTTAACTTACAAAAGACATATTTTTAGATTTAATATGAAATAAAAAGTAAATTTTTTTTTTGCTTGAGAAAAAAAATGCGATAGAACTTTCCCTTATACCCAATAATTATTCCAAGGCCGATCCCTGCATGTGTGCAGCGCGTGCACCGCACGGGGATGGCAAAAATTAGGGGCGACTGCATATAGTTCAATCAATCAAGCAAAATCTTTTACGAATTTCTCAAAATAAAACTTATAATAAGAAGAATAAATATGCTGAATTTTAAAAAGTTGTCGAAAAATCAAAATTACCTGTTTCCTGATAGTATATCATAGTTTAAGAAAAATAGAATGTTAGTGGAGATTGTGTGTGTGTGTGTAATGGTCCATTGTCCATTAATGTCTACTCTTTACACACATCCTTCATTTGAAAGTAAAATTCATGGCAGAGCTGGCAATACCGCAAAAGAAAAGATTTTGAATCATTGAATAATAAACTCCGGGAGAGGACGTTCACTTTTGTACCGTCTGGCAAGTATTCGTTTATTGTTATTGTTCTGATTGTTGTAAGACTCTTTTTGAAAAGACAACTTCTTGCCAATCTGTGCCATTAACAGTGTGAGTGAGCTCATTGCAACCAGAGGCGTTAGCAGTTCAGTATCAAGGGATTTCTCTCTTGGCAGATGAATTCGTGCACTTAGTTCATGAATTCCGACGAACAATTGAAGGCAACCTATTCACCTACGTACACCCCGCAATGTTATAACGTTATGTCAATACACAAAATGTTATATAGTCCGTCCCTACCATGCGACTAAGTTAACTGTCGTCCTGTCGTGATCTCATGCAGCCCATTGCCGGGTTTTCTATTTATGGTTCTTTCGCAAATCGAATCGCTTTATTTTGCAAATCAGAAGTCCATCCTCATGGAATCCAGAATCACGCTACCTCGTTCGAACTCCGTTAGTTGCTTAAATGACTTTTTGTATTTTCGTTGAATACTTTTGACTTTTTGTATTTTTCAGTGGCGTAGTGTGGGCTTTCGCCGCCTGGGGCCGACCGGATTTTTTGTCGCATCTCTATTTTAATTATTAATCAAGAAAATAAGTAAAGGACGGGGAAAAAGCAGCTTCAAATTTTTTTTATTGATTAAAAATGCACTTTTCGTGTTTTTTTCATATCAAAATCTTTTATACAATTGTCAATATCAATATGTATGTCATGTTCAATTGCCAGAATAGCTAAATTTGTTAGCCTTAATGTGGACATAGTCGATCTGAGATAATTTTTGATTAATTTTGCTTAGAGAAGCTTCTCTCGCAACTGGCATTACTGATGGCAGATATTAAAAGAAATTCTCAACATTATGACAATGTTTGGTAAGCCATCTTTAAGTTTGGTCTCAAACATTTTAATAAACCCAGAGAGCCTGATTTAATGAGTCCTTTTTTTACAGCCTGGGTCTGTTGCATCTACCCCCCCCCCCCCGAAAGCTTGTAGACCAGAGATTCCCAAACTTTTTTTTCTCATAGACCCCTTGCCATGTTTATCGCTTTTGGGTAGACCCCCATTTACCTAATAATGAATTTTTGCAGATTTATTAGCTTAAAAGTCTTTTTCACTGCTTGTATAGAGCTTACGTACTTTAAAATATTTAAATGTCTAACTGTAGTGCAGTATAGTGTTTAAAACCTAAAACACACATGTTAATTAATTAAATTAAAATTTAATTAATACTTAAAATAACTTGCATAAAGTAGCTGAGCAACAAACAAATGCTTTTAATGGGAGAGATGAATCTGGTGCTTCTAAAATTGCTGATATCCATTTCTAGATTTTAGTTTAAGATTTTCTTAGTACCTATTTCGATCAGTTTCTTTTGTTATATGTCATTTGTTTTTCTTTCAATGTGACCATATTAATTAATGCTTACTGCAGTATTACCATATATATAGTCAAAGCATTCTTAAACCTAGTTTCAAAATCTGAATAAAGGGCATTTAAATGTTGAACGTCGGTTAAAACATCTTTTTCCTAGCAGATTGTGTGTGACAAATAGAGAATCTAAGAAAATTCGGAACGTCCAATATTATACTCCTTGGCTTAATTATGGCAAGACACGCCGAAATGATGGTCCTTGTAACTGCAAATTGTAACTTAAATTTAGTTACAAAATCTGTTAAACAGGTAAATATGGTTTCCTCTTGATTAGATTTTCTTTAAAATTAAAGTCATGATCTGGTTTAATGAGAGTCACTATCGTAAGCCCCCATTTACAACTCATAGACCCCCAAATTATTTTTTCACTGACGTGGACCCCCTGCATGCTGTCATAGACCCCCGGGGGTCTATATAGACCACTTTGGGAATCACTGTTGTAGACGTACGCGCTCAAGTTGGAATTCTTCTTTACTTATGTCTTGAGGCAGCGTTTCTCAAACTGTGGAGCGCGCCTCCTAGGGGGGCGTGATAACACAACAAGGGGGCGCGAAGAAATCAAAAATTAAAAATAAAAGATTATTTTTAAAAATTATTAATTCAATGAAAGGAAGCAAAACAAAATACATTCTGACATACACTGTTTTTTTATACTTGTAAATTTATCAGTACTGTACAATGTATTTGATAATAAATTTACTAATAGTAAACGAAGAGCAAGTTTAATAATTAACACAGACTCCCATGGGATTGCCATATATAAAAATTATATTCAAAATTTAATATTTATCTTGATAATTTGTGCAGCCATGGTGTTAATATATTTACCATGGTGTAATAATTATGAATGTGAAATAATGTGAAAATACTCTAAACATCTTTATTCCGCTCAATCCGTTACTATACTATTATTTCCCTAGTTGGTCTTACAGTTCTAAGGCAACACATTAAATCGATCAACAGATTCTTTCATTGCCTGATGCAACAGGATAAAGAACTACTAATCTCAACTTAAAAGTATAGACATAAATTATTTCTCTGACAAATAGAGCTACATACATTATTCCTAACTAAGTTCTCGTTGAAAGAGGAATGAGACATACCCAAGCTCATCTGCCTTCCTTCATCCATCAACACCTGTTTCTACACGGTTTTTAATTAAAGTCGTATTTTAGCTTTAGTATCAAATTACGTTATTATTGTATTCAATACAATGCTATTGTATGGGGGGCGATGAAATTTAGGGGGAAAAATTGAGTCGCAAACGCTGAAAGTGTGAGAAGCACTGTCTTGAGGAGTTTGATCTGAGTTAAGTTCGTCCATGCTTAACGTGACCAGACGTCCCGTTTTGAATGGGACTGTCACTTTTTATACATACGAGTCCCGGTGTCCCCGAAATGAACTCTGGGTCTCAAAATTGTCCCGTTTTCGGAAACCGCGCGAAGCTGTTCGGAAAGCGGTATTGAAACTTGAAGGTCAGACTGTATCGGCAGTTGAAGCTGCAAAAGAAATCAATCAACTAAAAGACAATTTGACTCAGAAAAAGACCAATCAGTCTCATCCATTTACGGTCCGTCAATTAATGGTGAAATCAAAAGATAATGGTACTTATATAGATGAAGAGTTTGTGAAAAGGACGGCTACGGAATTTTATAAATTATGCCGTAAATATCTGGAGCAGTGAACTTGCTTTCTTACCAAAATAATGGAGATATTTTATTGGGTTAAAAAAAGTCCCCGCATGGGAAGGCGTTCAAAAATCTCTGGATGTATTAATTGAAAAGGAGTACATTGACTGAAATAAAAATACAGAAGTTTTTGACGAATTTTCATTAATTTTTAACGACATTACATCGCAAAAAGTAACCGAATAAAAATGATCTAAATATTTCCACGGAAACTCGTTGGGTGGAAGTATTCAAACACTTTCACGCCAACAATCTACAGCATGAAAACTCTTCTATTTTATTTGAATATATTTTATGTTTGCCTGCAACAAATGGCTCCAGTAGAAAGAGTATTTTCTATGATGAACAAATTGTGGACATATGAGAAAACCTAGTTACCAATTTCAGTTCTAAAAGAGATGTTGATAATTAAGGTGAATATAAAAAAAAAAAAAACGTTCCGAGAGTTTCGTTCTTACTTAAAATCTTCACCAGCTATATTAAAACAAATTTGTTCCTCTGATAAATATAAATATAACTAAACATTTGGGTATATTTTTTAATTCGTAACTTTTAAGCTAACTTTTTCTGAATAAATAGCTTTAAAAAAGTGGGGTTTTTTTTTCCAACGTATACCTGTTAACTGACCTAAACAAAATAATGTCTCGTTTCGATTAAAAGAATAAATGGTCACGTAATTAATGCTCAATATAACTTCAGGCCTTAAAAAAACATATTTTTGCACTAGATTCTGTAATTGTTGGAATTTTTCTCGAATTTCAGCAGTTACTCTGATATTGAAGAAACATGGTTCGCCCCAAGTCATCTTCGTACGATAACTGAACATCTTTACTCCCGTCGCCAAATATATGCTTCCTCCTTATTCGTCTTGGGGATCGAAAAGAAATTTCAAGCTCTTCACATAAACTTTTAGCATATGTCAAGCGTCATCTACGAATTCCTCTCGTTTTTCTTCTAATACGGTCTGTAAAGACGTATTTTTTTAGCACATTGATGGATATTCAGTCCCTTTGTTTCCAAATAATTTTGAGCATCAATGACTTCACTTCAATGACTACCGGTTGTCAGAAGCTAGATCGCATCCGCGCGGTCTTGCTTGGCTTGTGACAGCGCGGGCGCGATTTGGAGTTTGAAATTTTTTTTGAATTTAAATATCGCGGTGTTTGCTGCCGCCCCTTTTCGTATGCCGCTCGGGTCCATGGCCCCCGCTGCATTCCCCACGTTACGCCACTGCTTCTAATAATAATTTAAAGTTGAAAAACTATGGTGCAAACAATTCCACCAATTATTACAATGTTTTTTTCACACACACTTGAAAATTTGGAGTATGATTCGTATACGCTTTGTGGTTGTTATCATTTGCATATATTAGCCTGATTTGCATTATATATATTTTCGCAAATAGTAACAAATATGGGAGTGTTTGGGAGTTTGCAGTGGGGTAGACAGTCTACTTCCATGAGAAGGGCTATATTTAAGGAAAACGTTGACTAAAGCACGGAGACATAATCTTTATGCAAAAAACCTGTTGGTCTATGGAAGGAACTTGAATTCCCAAACTCCACCTTGTGTATGTCACTTAGTGTGTGCATATGACTGAAATGATAGTCCAAACTGAAAGTGAGTATGGAAGTCGCAAAAGTCAAAACAACGAAAAGGTAATCGCCAAGTCACTGAAGGACGCATTTGTAGTAAAAAAAAAAGAGAAAATAGAAACAATAGAATAAATTTTTGTTTTATGAACTATAAAAACAAAAGAGCTAAGTCCCAAATTTTTCCATAATTAAAATTTTGAATAATCCGTTTGTGGCTTGAATATAAATTTACTTAAAAAAAATATTGTATCCGGAAACTGAAGAGCTGAAATTCAAAATTGATAAAAGTAGTCAACTGTATCGTTTCATCTTCTAAGAATTTGGAGATAAATCTGATTAAACTGACAGCAAGTGCAACATCTTGGAAGATATAAGTTCTGAGAATAATAGATTGCTCAGATAGAGATAGATAGAAAGAGCCTAAAAGAAACTAAAGAATTAAGGACTGATTTTGTAAAAAAAGGTCTGTTAGAAGAACGAATTGATTGATTACTTTTAAGTTAGCTCTTTGTATTTTTGTATATATTGCTTCAAATATGTGGTTTCTGATGTTCAAATATTGCTATTTTCTGTGTAAAACACAGTAACGGTTTTTCAGTGTTTATCATAATACTAATCTTAAATTATGGCATCAATTGTAATGTATTTCCTACAATCATGACTAAAGGTCTAATGCTTTACCATAAATATATGTCGTATCTAATTTTTAAAAAATATTACTTACAACTTCGGGTTTTTTTTTTTTTTTTTTTTTTTTTTTTTTTTTTGAGGTTTAATATTTTTGTTAAAATATTTCGAATGAAGCATCTTTTAGTCTTAAACATTTTTACTCGTAAATAAAAAAATAATAAAATTCCTTCAGACATTGATTACTGAAGTATAAGAGTCTTCTTAAGTATATATTTCTCAAGTTCTAACATTTTAATATTCAAAAAATATCTTTTAGTAAAAAAAAAAAAAAAAAATTCTTATAAGTATTATTGTGTGGTTTAAAAAAATGATCTGCAAAGTTTTTTTTTTTTTCAAGATAGAAAATTTTAAATCAATGGTTATTAATTATTTTTAAAAAATTGCAGACGTATAAAAGTTTAAAAATTGTAAAGTATTCATAAGATTTCTTGAACATTTTTATTTCAAAACTTTACTGAATAATATTGGTAAGTTATGAAAATGATTTTAATCCCATAACTTTTCTTTTTAATTTGAGAAATGAAATTAAAGAATTTGACGCATAAAGATTAAAATACGGATAAAATCCTTATTAAAATATCCTTCAATTGATACACAAAATTCCATTGTCATATGATGGAATTTTTTCTAAGTTAGTCAAATTTTAGAAACTATACAGTGTAGTAAGGAAAACAAAAATTAAACAATAAATAGCGCTTTAAATGGATCACATGCAGAAAGCATGTGCACCTAAAAATAAAATATAACAAAATAATGAAACAGAAACAACAATGTAACTATAGAAAATTCACCATGAAAGATAAACATGAATTCATTCCGGGAATATTTTTGTTTTCCTTTATTTATTTTTCAGATTCTTTGTAGAAAATATTTGAATTCTATTTCTGACATTCTCAGTTGCGTGTCTCGCATTTTAAGTTAAATTACGAATTTGAAAGAGCTGTATGCAACATCATTTCTATCTGTTAACTAGCGGAAAAAGTTGCCATTCATCAAGCCTCCTTTATCGCAGATGAAACTACTTATAATCTTGCATCGGAAATTGATTTCATATTGTATGCTACAAAGTAGTTAATGAATGTCACTTCAACACTCTTCAACAGTCAATGAATATGTAATTTTTCCTTAAAAGCTTTAAATAGAACTTCGAACTCGGTGTACCGCTCATCGACTGCTTTAAACTCTAATTTAAATTCTAACCACGTAAAGAAATTAGCTTTAAAAAACAACTTTTGAGCAGAACTCTCTTAGGGGAATGGTCCTGGAAAACAGACAGGGAAACAATACTCCAACTGTCTTCAAAAAATGTATTTATCACCCCATTAGACGGATTATCTGTGGTACGTTGAAGATGGCATATTTGAAAGTTCTGAACCGTTACGGTGGTTTATTTTTCTATTGATCTTTTCGATAGAAGTCGGTAGCCTTTGTTCTACATTTGTTATCAGACTGAACAGTACGAAAGAACACCTTCGGCTTTGAATGTACGTTGGGCTAAGCGATTTCACGTATGATCAGCGATACGAAGTGTCTAATCCGAGTAACGGGTAAAAATTGTAAAGTGTGAGATCTTTTTTTATCGGACGAATTTCAACGAAACTGTCATCTTTTTGGGAACATTGTTTTCTTTAGGAAATTAATGAAATAAAAATCTCTAGAGAGAGATGATTAGAAATATCAAGAATTATTCATGCGTTGAATGATACATGCTGATTCTCGACTTTGTATACAGTAAAAACATAAAATCACTTTTTTTAAATTTGCAGCTCAGTGATCAAGGGCAAAAGAACTTTTTGTGTTGATACTAAAAGAATTTTTAATGAAGTTTGACAAAGCGAGAGATATTTTTAAATATGTTTTTTTCTTCATCTAAAGCATTTCAATCATTAAAAAATTTCTTTTTCACGAGGCCGTGAAAAGAAATTTTCTTTTTCTATGTACTTATTTATTGTGATATAGGGAATAAATGATTGTGTTTTTCACTTGTAGTTATTCTTATGCGTCTAGTAAGATCACACTGTAAAAAAGATATGTATTTTAATCAAAAACATATCTCTTAGAGAAATCATTCTATTGAAAAGATTCGGAATCGCATAAATGAAGCGTGGAAGGAAGGATTCCCTTTTAGGAGACATTGATCTATATTTATATGTTACTCAAAGCAAATTTTGAGAAAAATTCGTTGACAGTTTGGTCTTAGCTGATTGATGTTATTAATAAATTATTGTTTTAAGAAACTAAAAAACACGCTTTTATAGTTAATCGAGCTAAAAAGTAAAAAATAATTAATATAAGAATAAAATGATTAACGAGAAAATTAATGTCATTGGGGTAAAAGTGTGGGGTGCATTGTACAACATTTTTACACTAACTAAGCATTTTGGAATAGAAATAGTAAGAAATTATAACAATTGATATTGAGTACCCCACGCTTTTGCCACAATGACATAAATTTTCTCGTTAATCATTTTATTTTTATAATAAGAATTATTTTTTAATTTAATTCAATTAACTATAAGAACGTGTTTTTTAGTTTTTTAAAATTATAATTTATTTTTCATTTTTTTAGTTTGATCTACAATATAAGCGTATTTTTTTTTGTTTTTGAAACCATCATATACTTAGTGATGAATTAATCTTAAATGCGTCATATTTTTTAAAAATCTGGAATACCCATTGGCATCCTATCAGTACTTCGATACGGCCTGGTTTACAAAATGTAGAATCAGCCAACGCATCCTTCCTTTTTTTCTTTTTCCATTTTGTAAGTGCTGTTATTGTTTTTCCTTAGTTAATATATTCCATGGTCAGGTAGACTATTATAATGCCAAATGTTTCTTTCATTCTCTATTCAATAATTCAGTTCATCTTTTGGCATTTGGTTTATTTTGCAGACAACACGGAAGACAAGTACACAGCACAAAGAACATTACATGATTCTGACTCTACAAGCCAAACGCGAATACATCTCTCACATGACTTGTAGCGCCATCTATACATTTAATATTTAATTTACATTATATCCCCCCCCCCTATGAACGAACAGTTCATAATTTTAATAACTAATATTGTTACTTTCATTATGCTAAATTTAAATGTTAACACTTCAGAATTTCACCTAGAATAATAAAACATACAATATTCATACATTAATAACATTCATAATATCCATTAAATTATGTTAAATCATAGGAGGAAATAAATCAAATAAATTTCACAATTATAATGAATTTAAAGTTAAGAAACAGATAATAAATTTCTGAAAAGCTAAAATTTGAATACAACAATTTCAAATAAATACAATAGCTGTATTTGTATCCACCATGAGCATTTTCGCTTTAGGATAGTAACGAAATCTTTTAGTCAACAAATCTGGAATTAGTCGCCAAATCTGGAAATGGGAAATCGTTAATCCTGATCAGGACAATGGAACAAAATTATTAAATTTTTGTATTGTCATCGGTCCTTGACAAGTGTGCAAAATTTCGAATTAACCTGACCTTTTAAAGTGGGGTGAAATCGAGTTCAAAGATTCCGTTCCATACAGGTGAAACTAATAAAAGCGTTTTAAGAAATATATTCAATTAATTAATTTAATTTGGTTTTTTATCTTAAGAATTGACACAATTTTAGTTTCTGTCTGAAGTAGAAATGCAAGTCTTTGACCATTGGTTAGTCCAAACATAGAGTTTACATCACCCGTGTGATAATGATCGTGATCTCTTGGTCGTCATTGTTTCTGTTGAGTCCGTCCAAGGACTGGTTCCAATAAAAACCCGCCACTTTATGAGGCTGATGCACGTTAAATTTGTTTAGACTCGAAGTCCTCATGTTGGCGTGCCGCGCCAGTTTGGGTGAGGTATCCTCTCACTTAAATGGGGCTCAAAATTAAGAGGTTTGTTGCTAATAAACCCCTTTTAGTTTTGAAATGTGAGTTTAATAAACAGTCAATCAATCATTTGATTATAAATAGCCAAGTACTAAAATTATTCATTTTTAGAGAAACTCTGATTTTATTTTAATTTTATCATTATTTTTATTATTCTGATTTATTTTTAATTTTATCATTTTGTTGATTTTATTAACGTAGTAATAATAATTGTAAGAAGGAAAAAAAATTTTTATCGATACGAAATTGATGGAATTTTCAATTACTAAAAGTCTATAAGTAATACTTCTCAGTTTTTTTAATGTTGATTAATTCTTTTTATTATAATGGATCAAATTACTTTTTAATGTCTTCAAACATATTATTGCTTAACTCTATTTATATGCGTCTAATTATATTTTTGCTCATGTCAAGATATTATATGATCTCACATGCCAGCTAACAATCTAATATAAATGGAAAATGAGTTTGGAATGAAGTCTACACTTATTTACTACAATAACGTAATTTTATTTTGTTTAGTCAATTATTTTAATTAGCATTAATTTATATCACTTCAACAATAGAAAAAAATTTAAAATTTACAGATATTGAGAGAAGAATCTAGAGATAATGCATTTACTTCACTTTTCTAAGGGTTCTGGGAAGGCATACTTCAATATGTTACTTTTTCACGGATGCCAAAAAGAAACCTTGTGGGATAACTTATAAAGCTATTTATAATAGTTGTGAAATCAATCTTTTCCTCTTTATTTAGTATTCCAATGAATAATTTATACATATGTTCCCTCCATTCACACAAAATTTTAACTATCAATCATTTTATTACTGGTTGCAGTAGCCTAGTGAGCAATGTGGTCACGAACTCCTGGCCCGTGAGTAGTGAGTTCTGGTGCCACTGAAAACCCACCATGTAGAGAGGCCTATGTTTATAGAATCTGCTGTGCTCTCGAAGTCTTCCCGTTGGTGTGGAAGTGACGAGGATGACACTGAGCTGGCACCTCCTCTCTTAACTTCCACACCACACCAACGGGATACGTTTGAGCCTCGGCACATTTAACGTGCATCAGCCTCCTCTACAATGCTGTTCTTCAGCGGTACAAGGCTCGAACTCGTGACACGCCAGCCACGAGTCAGTTACCTTGACCACTAGACTACCACGATCAGCAGCTATTAATGAAATCACAAGGCAATTTCAAAACTTTGCAGATAACGCTAGAAAAATATTTGTGTATGATCAGAAAAATTATATTTTTATTTAAAAGGTTTTTTACGGTTCTTTTAATAAATTTAGCTTATTTTTTGTATTCTAAATATGGAAAGATAATTTATGAACAATGGTATTATATACTGTTAGTGTCTGGAAGGCATTAAAATGTAGGAAAGGCCCACGAAATTAAGAGCAGGGGTTTTTTTTCATAGTCGAGGCCCAGTGGCTGAGTAGCTTATTGTGATTCCACACCACAGATCCGGGGCTCTATCTTTGGGCTGGGCAAGGTCAACTCAGCCTTCTTCCCTTCAGCGGGTCGATAAATGATTACCCAGCTTGCTTGGTGACTAAACACTGAGGATTTTGCTTCAGACTGACCACCTGATCGGGACATCTGCTCATAAACCTCAGCGCCCAATAGTCACGTTTACTGAGATGGGCACAGTAGGCCTTGGCTCTCATGGGCTGTTGAGCCACTGAGTTTAGTTAGTTTTTTCATACTCAGTCGAAATTTGTTCTGGTATTCTCTAGGTAGATACAACAGATTTTTTTAACAAGATGCAATTCCCGCACACATACTCACAATATCACTTGAGGCAAATGAAGCACACAATTGCAGATAAATTCCTGCAGCATTTTTACATAGACATGTAATAACCTGGTAGTGATTGTTGCTGTTTGGGGGTTCGAGTAAAGATCAGTAATAACCAGTTTCAAATTTACTATCCCACTTTCCTTAACCAAGCAACTAAAGGTAGGAAATGCACTGCGCAACTAATTAGAAGAGCAATCACACGGCTTAAGGGTACTTAATATTTGAGTATAATCTACTCCACTTACTCTTGGAGCACCCTGGACTTCTACGCAAGACTTAATGGTAAAAATCTTACTTGTACGACCTACGGTCGTAATTCCTAAGCTCAATCTTATAACTTATTCTCCAGATATAAATAATTGACCATCTAACGACTATCCGCCGACTAACTTTCGACTAACTTCGAGCACCTAAATGTCCAAGCTTAAATATAATAACTCAATTGCATAAATCAAATCTTCTTCTACGGTAGAAAGTTTTCAATAGAACATACAGTTAAAAAGAAATAAATTTACCCCAAGAGGATTAGTTGAAGGTTCACGGATAGACCTGTTACAGACTGAAAAACTATTCTTGGAGCTTCTAGAGTTATCTCATTAAATAACTATCCCGGACACTTTTCGATTTGTTCCAAGGCATTTATTTCTGTCGCAAAATTTGGAACCAAATTGTAGCCAAGAACACAACTACTTAGTATATCTCTCTTTTCCTGTAAACCATCTTTGCAGACACAATACACCTCCAATAGAGAAGAGAATAATTTTTCGTAGTATTATATTATTATTCGTGATTATATTTATATAACTTGTGAGAACTCCTTCCACAAGGGTGTTAATTTTGTCCCGAGAGCTGAAAATATAAACACTTTTCGATTAGATGCAATTCTTTGAGGTTAAAATTAAATCTTTCGATTCTTTTACACATTATTTATAAAAGAATAAGGCTTTAAAAAAGTGTAAAATGTTTAAAATATAATCATAACTTTAAAAATTATAAGCATATGAAAATAAGAAACATTTCTGCAAGACATATTAATTAAGTTTTATGTTGCGCAATATATTTTCTAAATATCGCAATATTTTTTCTAAAATATTAGCTCTAGATAATAGCAACAAGTTGATTTATAAAGTTAAATATATGTTCTTATTACACTGCAGCTATTTTTATATAAATAGAATAATAAACTATATTCTTCAAAAATACAAAAAAAATGCTTTTTTATAATTTTTTTTAAAAAGTTTCAATATTTTTCAAATATTTTGAAATACAAAAGATATATAATACTAAAATTAGGTTAGGTTTAAAGAGTATGATGCATTTTATAATTCTAAAAGTTTTATACTTCAAAGCCTACTAATTTTGAAAATAGCATACGCAACGTAAAATTTACTTAATATTTATTACAAAAAGTTTTATTTTCATATACTTATAATTTTTAAAATTATGATTAGATTTTGAACACTTTGCACTTTTTTGAAACCTTATTCTTTTATAAATAATTTTTAAAATAATTGAATTGTTTGATTTTAATTTTAAAGAATTATATCTATTCGAAAATTTTTTATGGCTTCAGCCTTCGAGACAAAATTAACACTCTTGGGGCCCCTTAAAAATGATCATGGGTACAATTTTTTTTTACTGTACTTTTGTCAGTTCAATTGTTTGCTTTTTTTCCAAAATTTTTTTAAATCTTTAAAAGAATTTCGAAACATATTTTGAGAAAAAATAGCATGTTATAAAGATGTGTTGTTTAAGTTAAGAATTGTGTATTATTTTCAGTGTTTTCTGAAACCAGGAAAATATGCAAATAATATTGGATGAAGCTAAAAAAAATATTTCAGGAAATAAAATCGGCTATGTAAATATAACAGTAAATTGTAACAAATATTGCAATGATTGTAAAAATGAGGGCAATCATTATAATAGTTGTTATAATAATGTTTTTAAATGCTTTTTCAATCCTCATGATTCAAACATTTTGGTACATTTAAATTTGAAATGTATTTATATAGTTATTTTCCAACCAAGATTTAAAAATAAAACAAAAGAGTAATGGGGAAAAGAAATAGAGAAAAAAAAGAAAGGGTACGAATCTGCTCAAACAGCAGGAACAAAAATTCTTTTTACAGTATTAAAAAGTCTCAATTGTCTTACAGTAAATAACAAACTTGGTCAATGGCATTAAAGTAATGTTGATCAAAAATAGATTCAATTTTTATGAAAATATAAATATCAGTGATTGAAATTTTTTAATACAACCATTATTCGATAACAGATAGCTAGTGTAATTATTTATTCTTATCAATTTTATGTACACTATAACTAAAATATAATGATTTATAAAGGACAACAGAATTCAACAGTCCATATTATTTTAATATAAATCAAACTTTAAAAATAATGTTTGATGTATACAAGACGGTAATATCAAATAATAGGTATTTGTATCTATTTATTGTAGAATTCCCAATTATTCGTAGTAAAATTGAATGAATGTATCTCAAATCATGTGTATAAATGTAATGTTTGGGTCACATTTTGAAGCTGTTCATTTAAAAAAAATTTTATCTTTAAAAAAAGTTACAAATTTGTATTTAAAGATTGATTATAGCATATAAATCATTAAATGTAGCTTTTTAAATAAAATTAAAGTTTGAGAGCAATTAATTTTTTAAAATTTATTTAATGTTTATATATTTCTAATTTTTATCAACTTAATTTAGCTCATATCTCTTTAAAAAATTAATGTAAAATAGATAAGGAAAATTCAACTGAATTGTTTTGTCTGCCTTTAGTGGCATTTATAAATAATAATTAGTCATTAAAACACCTATAAAGATAATAATTTTGACACTTGTGGCTCTATATAATACGATTCGAAAGAAGATCTTTTTAACATGCTGACCTCATCTCTGACCAAAACTAATTGTCTGTTGTAACTTTTTTTTAAAATTAGATCTAAATTTTCGAAAAATAATGCTCAATTTGAAATGTCTAAAATATCTGAAATGTTATCATTTCGTATAGCAAATTTCAGACAAAATTCCATATAAAAACTTTTTATTTTCTTGAATTACTGTGACATTTTTAAGGTTCATTTCCTCTCGTAATTTAAAAACTTTACAACGACAGTAAAAGGAGCTGTATTATATCCGACTATATAAATCAATATGTCCAATTAAATTCTACAATCTAAAGTAGAGAATATGTCTTTGTTTGGTATATGAATCATTTTTCATACCTGCTTAATTTAATTTTCAAACATATATAGCAATCATGAATGGTTTTTCTTTTAATTCACATTAGTAAAACTCTCAAAAATTAATTTGTTTAACCAATCGATTAATGATATACCTTGATATTTACACTGGGTTTCAAAATTAAGTGAACTTTTACATAGTTGCTGAATTTCTTGAAAAGTAATGAACTAGGATAAATATAGTGCTTAGAAATGAAGATGAAAATTTTAGTGTCTATTATATAAGAGTAAATATGCATGTGGATAATGACTTTAGAGAAAAATGCATTGTAAGTGTGTGTAGGAATTTTTACTCTTCCTTCATTCTCCGTCTAGGGTAAATTTCATGGTATATTTTCATTTAATATTGTTATTATTTTTTTTCAATGTTTAATGGACCTAACGATTTCCAAAAGTAAACTATTAAACTAAAATTCGTATAATAAAGCGGAGGATAAATTGTGGGGATTCACTAGGGTAAGAAAGCACGAATTACGAGATACTTTAATGTAACACCCAACATTGTATGAAATACATGAAGACAGTTTAAGACCGGATCCACTACGAGAAGTTTTGAAGAAGGTTGTCAAAGAGCTATATGACGAACAATGATGATCAATATTTGTCCATAACAACGATGTGTAACAGAAGAGCAACAGTTTTTCGGCTGCCTCATGTGACCACGGAACTCAAGTTTCTAGGCTTGTTATTTTTATTAAGCTACATGAAAGTCTCCTTACAAGAAGACTTTCATTTGCGTCTCACACACTTCTGAGTATAGAGTAATCTGCTTAGCATGATGCAGAGAACATCGTCATTAGTGCCAGGATAAGTGGGACATTGTTTTGTTCACTAATAAGTTTGTATTTTTTTTTAGTTCTTTATTCAGACCAGTGGCGTAACGGAGAATATTAGGGCACCCCTGCAAAGTCAGGTTTCGGACCCCAAACTGGATTTTTAAATTCCTCCCGCCCCGCAGTGTAGGGATTGCTGGGGGTGTATGTTACGCCACTGTTCTAGACGTACCTTCATTTGATGGTTACCAATAACCCGCTACATATTCTCTCATCCAACATCCAATGAGACAGTAGACCGACGTATATAACAAAACAGGAGGTTTGGACGGACTCACGGATCTCACAGCACCTTCATGCATTTCCACATTCTTTCACAGAAACCTTCATGTCTGTGAGGGTAAGGAGTTTTCCTTGGAGTTTTATGCTCGCCTTTCAAACGGCCCTATTTCATTTTTATGAGCGTCAATGCTCATTCACATAGGGCTCATCTAATCGTATTATTGAAAGTGAATTTCCCCGCATAGATTAGCCAGCCAGATCTCTAAGCTACAACTATATAGAGTAAGACTTCCCAACCTATTTTTTTCCAATTTCAATTTTTTAATTTCAACCACGTTATATACCCGTAATATTTATACAAATAATAATTAAACAACTAAAAAAATTCCAAAAGAAATATTTATATGTAGGTTACTAAGACGTGATAAAAATTGTAAATCACAAATTTCGAAAATTTTAATGGATAATACTGAGAGATATTTTTTATTTACAAAGATAATAAAAGGGTTAAATATGCTACTTAAATCAACATATACGCATTTATATTAAATATATGAAATGGTAAGCTCTACAAAGGAAATCTTTTTGATTTTTTTGCATTGGCACATTACTTGGTTCAAATTTTGGGATAATCAGACGAAGGTGTTTTTTGTAGCATCAAGTTGATTACGATTTATTTGTAAACAATTGTGCTACATTTAATAAGATAATTAATTGGGTTAATAATAACATACATTGTTGCAGTATTTTATTTTATTTGAGAATTTTTTATGAATGAAATTTCTTTTTCAGTTAGCTAAAGAATTTTGTAGAAAGTACCGATATCTTCTAAATGCGAATTTCGCAACTTTTTCTACATATTATATTACTTCATTATTCTTAAATTATTGTATTAATAATATCTTATCATGAACTCCTTAGTTGATGCAGTGGATTCCTGGAGTACAATTGTTTTCTATCGAAGCCTTTCAAAGCATCTGTAGACCCTTGAAACTCATAAAGATCACGTTTGAGAAACGTTTTTGAAAACATATTCAGGATGCTCCTGGAAGGACAATTTCAGCTCTCTATCCCTTTTCAGGTTGTTTGATTGCTTACCTATATTGCTCTCAGAAACAATAGAGCTATTGGTGTCAAATATCGCCGATCAGATGATGATGAATAATACCTGACTTGGTTCCCCACTCTCCGAACTTTCACACCACACCAAACTTTTATTCTCTATAGAATTATCTTCTCTGCACGGGAAATATTTAGTGTACCAGAATTTGAATAACGATTCGACAGAAACAAAGTTGACCAAGATTTCACGACTAGGACCACTCGGCTACTGCTGCCGGTTTCCTTCCCTGGACCATCCAAAAACGAACGTTGCTGGAAGGATTCTAGGACAGTCTTAATCCAGCCTGAATTTGCGATGTAAGCCTGTATGACTTAACAGAAGACCATGTTCCTAAAACCAATTTTTGTTTCATATTATAGTCTTTTACACTTTCCTATGCAGAAGAGTTGTAATTGCATGCATGTGTATAACAGAGTAATGTTTTCCCCCCATATTATTTATTTCCATATTAACTAATGTGTACGCGTTATTTTATTAAAATCTATCTACTAGGTATGGAAATAACCAAACAAAGAGGGGGGGGGATTCTTAGTTTTAAACAGCATAATTAGGAATAAAGAGTATAAGCTGAAAATTGGATCAAATTATTAAGAAATTGAAGACAATCATTAGACAACTATTTTTTGACTATAGCATCAAATTATTTGATCTTCATTTGGTATTCTTCTTGACATGTTTCGATGCTAAGCGATTTTGATATTGTTGTAAAGTTCCTTTACTTGTATCTTTTTTATTTCTTGAACTATTATTTCAATCCCATACAGTATCTTGATCGTGTTTTACGCTAAACCTTTTAGTAAAAAATTTTTATTCAACAAATTTTATATTAAATATTATTGAAAAATTATCAACTTCCGAACAACTCCCGATAAGCTAGTAGTCCCATATATGTAGCTAATTATATGGAATTATATGCGTATATCAGCTGATAATTAAATACTTCTACAGCATATTTCAGAAATAGCTTGTCTACCGTATAATTGTCTGTAAAAAATGACGGGCATGTTTATTGTACTTATTCTCTCTCTCTCTTTCAATTTCTTCTCAGTATTTCTCAATCAAAATGGATTTTATATAAATGAGCTGTTATTTTTACTTAAGAATATTATTACAACATATTATATTTAAATTTATATTTTTATATAAAAATCATTATACATATGAGTATTTTAGGTACTGTGTGAATAGCGTTCTGTTAGTTCTGAATTTTTTTTTCGCAGAACATTAACTTTTATCAATCAATTCTCAGATTAGTTTACCAACTTCGGTCCTTTTAATACTATTTATAGACATCTTTACAGACATGTATTCTGTCTATCTTTGTTTATCCCTTGTGGTTTACTTTAACTGAAAATGATGGAGGCTCAGAAAAACAAAACATAATTTCGACCTGGTCAAAACACTTAAGATATAATGACTTCCTTTTCAAAGAAAAATTCTTTTCTCCTTTTTCATTGTCTCATTCCACAAGCGATTTCTTTTTCTCTCTCTTTTTCCTGAAGTACTTTTGTCAAGCAGGAGATAGTTTTCTTTTCTACTGTTGCCACTTGCTGTGTAGAAAAAACTTAGGTGCCATTGCCGCAATTATTTTCGCTTCTAAGTGCTCATGCCTCAATTCGTGAAAAACCCGTGACCAGTTACGGGGATGAACCAAACGACAAAAAACAACTCAAGCATAAGACATTGTTTGATGGGCGTGTTCCATTTTCTAGACCCAATTTTACTTAGTTTTCAGATTTTGTTCCTCAAACCAACTGCTAAAACGTTTTCGTCCTCAATGCCAAGGTTATCGGCTTCTTCTTTTCCAGCATTTTTGAAACTTTTTATGCAGATTTGATGGACGTTATCTAGATACAAAGAGAACACTTTAAGGAATTCAACCAAATAGAAAAAAAGAAACATGATTACTTATTTTATTATTTCACATTATTTTATTAGAAGTAGAGCACCGTTTGCAAGATAGGGTTGATTTAACATGATTTTTTTCTGCTAATGCATAACAATACTTGAATTGATTTAAAACCTCCGGTTAATATGAGCAATTACTTGACAGGTAATCGATTATATTTAGGTTTGTATATATATGTGATTATTGTTATAATTAAATTTAATATTTTTTTTTCTTTTGAGCAGTAAACTTCTTTCTTTTTCTTCTCCTCTCCAAAATTCAATTAAATAACTGAAAACATAGTTTGGGGATTTATATACAATTTTAGCAGTTACTGGACATTCCTTCTTTCTAATGCTGAAAAACCTCTTAAATTTTACAGCACAAGCCCAATCTAGCTTACAGACAAATTTGTTTTTCAAAACTGTTATCATCAAACCATGAAACTATAACCTTTTATAGTTAATATAAGGATTGCATAGCGTAAGTTATCATCAGCAGCTGAATTGAATCTGTAATAAAAAAATATGAAAAGAAGAATATTTTTAGAAGTGAGTGAGAAATTCGAAGCCCAGTGGATGAGTGGTAGTATATCGCGCTTCCACGCCACACGTCCGGGGTTCAAATCTCATGTGGGGCAAGGTCGACTCAGCCTTTCATCCCTTCAGTGGGTTGATAAATGAGTACCAAACTTTCTTGGGAACTAAACACTGTTGGTTTCGCTTCGGACTGACCACCTGATTGGAACATATGCTTATGTACCTCAGCGCCCAAGGTCACGAATACTGAGACGGGCACAGTAGGCCTTGGTGCAAATGGGGTTTTCTAGGATGTTTATTTCTAGGCTGGTGTTACCTTATTTATATATCTTATATATGAGAATGATTAAAATCATAAGTATAACATTGGCACACGATGAGAAGTTGAAAAGCTGATAAATAACTTAACTAACACTATATCATGGATGCTCTGAAATTTTGATATTTTAGGTTCTTTTTAGCCCTTCCATTTTACAAAATTTGGGCTAATATCACGAAACTCAGGGGTCAACAAAGTTAACGTTAATCAATGAATCTGGATCCTGAATCTGTTAAAGATTGATCCTGTGGAGTAATGGAGACTGATGGAGAAATATTAAAGAGAAGTAATCTGAAAGTCTTTGGGGGAGGAAGGTGTTATGGGGAAAATTAGAAGGGGGGGGGGAATTCAGCAGTTTTCGTTTCTTGATCGTGGTTCAGAATTATGAAGTGAGCCATCAATAGTCTCATATAGCTTCTTGTGCAACACACATTATTTTAAACCGATTAGATAAATATTGGCAATTTGTTGTTGTTGAGATTCAGTTAAAAACTAAAAAAAAATTGCATCACTTAAAAAAGTTTAAAAAAATTCGGAACATTTTTAATTTAAACACTTTATATTACTGTACCATACTTACTTAAACTAACACACAAATAAACAAACTGAAAAAAAAATTATTATTGTGAAATATGCGCTGTGAAGCTAATTTTTATTATTATTGTATTCAAAAATTAGATACAAAAAATTCTAATTTTTAAATTAAATCAGCAATTTTTCACACGAAAAGTCTGTACAATACACATTGCTTAGTAAAAACTTTTTTAATATGTATATTTTTTATTTTGAAACTCCTTGTCTTCTCTGACTCTAAACGTCAGTCAAATTAGCTTTATTAATACTACAGCCCTCCAATATATGTAAGTGATTATTATACAATGGAAAATGCTAATTATTTAAAAAAAAAGAAAAAATTTTAACATTAGTTTCTATTTTTCCTCTTATTGTACTGCACGAAATGAATAAACTTTCCTTAGAAACAATGGTTGAAATATATTGAACTCAAATTAATCAGAGAAAAAAAAGAACCTAATTGTAAGTATAATACCTGCACGTTTCTTTAGCGTGTTCCAATTTCGAATAAATTAATGTTATTTCAATTATTTTAATGTAGCTATATATTTTAAATTACAGAGCTTGTCTCATTGAACATTTAATTATCTTTTCGAAAGTGTAACATATTTACTTAGGATTAAACTAATAAGGGTTTCTCACACACACACACACGCAATGTTTTTCTTTTGAATTCTAGATTCTAAATCGTGTTAATAATTTAAAAGTTGGTTGTAAATAGTGTAATAGTTTCAAAAATAACCCAAATGAAAAGAATAACTTAATTAATATTCGAATGGAGTTTTTATCACAATTAGATAGTTACACAAAAATAAACCATAATGCATTAAAAAACAAATTAAAGGAAAATATAACCAGTATAACTTAACAATATAACCATATTCGCGTATCCCAATATAATGTAACATGCTTCATGTCACTAAAATTATCCTTCATTGAAATTTGTGCTCATAATTTAGTTTATTTGGTTTTAGTCAGTTTTATAATATTCTGACAGTTAAATTCAAGATTCCTCTTCATAGTTTTATGTTATTTTGAGATTCAAAATGTATTTGAAAAAGTACTTTTAAATTTACAAGATATAAAAATGTTTATTGAAACATCAAATGAACGAAAACTCTAAGTAAAATTATATCTTCTCTGTTAAACTGTTTAAAAAGATGAAATGAAGTAAATTTTTTAAAAATGTTTCGCAGTTTAGAATTTAAGGTGATATGGTACCCTAAAAATCATCAAAAAAAAAACCATGCAAAGTCTTATGTTGTATATTATAAGGACTCGGAAAAAAATTTTGAAAAAAAGAGACATATTTAAAAAAAGCCTTAGGAATTTAAAAAATGTTTTAAAAAGTTCAAAACATTAAAATTTTTACAAACATTTTGCAACCAATTAAAATTTTTTTGTATGGAATTATTATTAAATATAAACCTTTATGCAATACAATTAAAACCAAATATCAAAAATTAAAAATAAAAAAAATTGTGAAGATGGTACCACATACCGCCTTAAGCTTAGTCAAATGAAAAAAAATTAATTGCCAGAACTTTTCAGATGAAAACTTCATTGGTTAAAGATCATTTTAATAAAGAATTTTATAAGAAAAAAATAAAATGTTATTTTACAAATAAATTTACAGATATTAATTGTTGAGATTGATTAGATCAACCTCAATGAAATATTTTATCATATCAAAATATGTTTTTTATATTACACTTTTTCATTGGAATCCTTTAAACGAATTTTTCAAATGTAACATATATTTCAATTTTAAACACATGAATATTAACCCCTTAATAACAAATAAAAGTTATTAATTTTAATATTAAAGTGACGGAGAAGCTGATTTTACATTAATAACGTATTTTGAAAGAAGAAACTTAATGATATCGTTAAATCTACAAACAGATGTAACGGAACAATAATTACAATCTTCTTAGCTTACCTTCGCTTAGCGTCAAAGAGCTTGAACCGAATTCAGATAGGATTTTTGAACATTAAATAGTCTCAATTTTCATATTAATCCGTGATGTTTTAACGCATGTATTCTTTATTATATTACATCTTTAAAATTTCATATAGCTCTTCATAAATATAATATTTTTATGACAACTGTAAAAACATTTGCCATTAACATTAAAAAAACATTTGTCATTATGATGCAGGAGACGAATTGTGAAGCATGATTCACTCCAGAAAAAATAAAACGCTTCAAAAAGAATTCTGCTTTTTCTCTTTGTATAAAGAGATTGGAAAGAAATGTTAACGTCGAAGCGTTTTTCTATCAGATAAAAAGAGTTACTAGTTTTTTAAAGGACTATATGTATATAATTATATACATATATATTTAAATAAAATATTTTGGAAATTTTTTATTTCTCATCAGTAACCATAGGAAGAAAATGCAATCACAAAGTTTCAAAGCAAACAAAATTAAAAGGAAAATGGGAAATAGCCTACTTCATTTTTACTTTTAAAAAACATAAAAACTCTGTTAAAATAAGCATATATTTCAAAACGATATATTTCTGTGCAAATAAGCTTATTTAAAATACATTATTCCCATCTCCATTTACATTTAGACATTTAAAGAAAATAGGTTACAATATTATTTTCATGCAGTTTTCAAAAACAATCTTGATGTCGAAACAATATTTGTAATTATCTTACAGAAAATAACAAAATATCTTTTGATCAGTTATATTTCTAAGCTCCAAGTTTCAAGTTTCACGAAAAAGTCAATTTTTTTTCTTTCAATTATAATATTTTGTTATTGTAATATAACGATAAAAACATCCATTTTTACAACATCCATTTTGCATTTCTTTCAGGAAAAATGTATCCATTTAAATTTATTAACTGTTCAATTTGCGGTTATTTTAATTTATCAGAAAGCAATCCATATCCTTATATGATACATGTAAATTATCTTCTATTAATTTCCCTCATCTTTATCTTCTCTATAATATATGTTGACTAAAATGATTAAATGGACTGTAAACTTAAATTTTAATAAGCAAAACGGATCCGAACCATATGGGATGGCTATACTTTTCGAACTGATTATAAAAAGGTTGAAGCAGTTGGCTGGGTGAGTGAGAGAATATTAACGTCGCACTGATTAACAACACGAGAGCTTTTGGCGACGGTCCGCGTAATTTGCAGTTGGCTGGGAGTTAAATCTTATAAAAAGGAATCCTCGTGAACAGGTGCCAACATCAGTTCAGTTTGAAAATTATAGTGATCCCATATGGTTGGGATCCATTTTGCTTATTAAAATTTGTTAAATTTACAGTCCACTTAATTATTTTAGTCATCATTTGGGCTCGGAGCTAAATTTATACAAAGGAATTCTCGCCAACTGGCGCCAAAAATATATCATTAAAAAAATATTTTACGCATATAACCTTTATTAATACGTTTTTATCTAAGTTTTAAGAGTATACTAAAAGTTGTTATTGATATAAAAAATTATTCTTACATTTAATAGTTATCTTAATATTTATGAATATGACCTATATTTTTACAAGAACTTTAAATTTGCAAATTCTTATAATTACTTTTTTTCCGAAAAGTTCTTAAAATTATTTTTCTCACAGAATATCTTTTAAAATAACAGCATATATTTTTAAAGGCAATTATTTTAATATGAACTTTGTTATGGATCGTTGATATTCTCAAGGATTCACGATAATGAAATATTTTTTTGAAAATGCGTGCAGTGAACTATTGCGGTAACGATTTTTAAGCTAATTACCTCTATTAAAAACCCATACATCTTTCACTCGTTAAAATTGAAAATAAAAACGTGCATCTGTAGAAAATCATAATAATTTGTTTTCTCATAGGTCAAATATTGTTTAAACATTGATATACTTTATTTCAGTTTAATCTCATAACTGTGAATGCTATTTTTGAGCTGCCATTTTTATGTATGATTAAGATTCGGAATTTTTGTTAAATGATTTCAATCTTCAATATTGCAGTTATAAAGCTCACTTTGCACTGTAACGTAATATAAAGTCAATGACATAAATAGCAATGTATCTGTGAGATACAAGTAAAAATATAGGTAAGTGAAAGACATTTAGAAATTTCGTGACATCAAATGATTTTTTAATATCAGAAAATTCGTGAAATCATGCTTTTAGATTGAAGTATCGTGCTGAGTTACGAATGAGTGATGATACTCGAAATAAGAGCATAAAGTATATTTTTCATATTATATTAATTTCTAGAAAATTTGGCTCTTCGAAAACTTAAATACCATATTTGAAAAAATACATAAACACGAGTAGTTTTTTTTAACATTTGAATTATTTGAATTATTTTGTTCCAATAACATTTTCAAAAAAATACCTGCTTTTTTCTTAATACATTTATCAATGAAATAGGTATTTTCTTATATTATGTTGAGAAGAAACCTTAAACTATTGCCACCTTTTCCTACAGGCATGAATGACAAACCTCCCATGTTCATAAAAATTATTTTACTTCTGTATATACTAGCACAATATACATAACTAACTATATAATGTACATTAACGATAAGCTACATAATCGACATAAATAATAATTTTCATTATTACAAATAATAATTTGGTATAATCTACGTAAATATCAATAACTACTGAAAATTTACTATATTACCAACGTCTACATTGCTACAAACTCTACGTGTTCACAAAAAACACAAATTTTTTCTTATATTTTTTGCTGCATTAAATCAAGTATGAACATATATAGTAAAAAAAATCATAATACATTAATATTCTAAATCAATTATTTATTTTTCTCATGCTTTTAGTAATTTTCTGAAAGTAAAAAAAAAGAACTCGATTTGAAATGAGATATTTCTATTCCCATAATAAAGGTTAATGTAAAAGAGGCCTCAGAAACTCTAGCTATATTAATCAGCATCTGAATATTTTTCATAGCAAACGATATTTAATTTATTTTCAAAATTCTTTTATTTTACTATAATATTAATTGTAGTAATATTTTAACTTTAATTTGGATTTCAGTAATTTTAAGATAATTCTGTTTTGAATTTTTAAATACAGTAATATCTCGACATACGCTAGCCCAATTTACACGAATCTGGAGTTACGCGATTTTCAAATCTCGTCGATTCGTCCTTTGACAAAATAATTAGTGGCCGCGGTAGCCAAGTGGTCAAGGTATCGGATCATGGCTAGCATGGTATGAGTTCGAGCTCAGTACCACTGAAGACCCTCCGTGTAGGGGAGAGATGCACGTTAAATCTGTCGAGAGCTCAAACGTCCTCCCGTTGGTGTGGTAGTTAGGTGAGGGCGGTGCCAGCTCAGAGGTGATGTCCGCGTCACTTGACCATAGTTCAAAATTATGCGGTCCGCCACCAAAAGCCCTCGCGTAGCTAGCTGAACAGTGTGACGTTAATATACACTCAGTCACTCACTTGACAAAATAAAATAAATCGATGAAATTAGTAATATGACTGAAGAAGTTGCCGATCTTGTCAGGGAAATAAATTTAGAAGGGGATTGCAATGAGTCAAGAACTGCTGGATTCCCACAACAAGGAGCTGACAATGGATGAGCTCATAGAAACATGCATGAGCAAAAGCAAGGCAATGAATAACTCGAGTCTTTAGACCCAGTTCACAATCAGAAGGTCGAATGACGGTTGGGAATTTGACAGAAGACCTCAGTTTAATTGAAAAAAGGGTTACACACACAAATTTTAGAAAATATAGACTCGAACGTTGAGCATATTTTTTCCACTAAAACAAGGAATGAAAAAGTGATTAGTATGGTGCGAGGAAATTTTGCGGGAGAAAAAAAATCTTTGAGCCTGCACACTATTTTATTAGATTTGTGAAGCCTTCTACATCAAAATAACTTCGGTTTGTGATTTTGTATTTGTATTATCTAAGATTTTATTATAAACATTCTTTTTTTGTCTAAATTGTTTTCTTTCGTCTCCGACCCCAAATAAAAATGATTTAGATGCATTTAAATGCGAAATTATATCCCGACTTTCGCGAATTCGAAATTACGTGGTTATCACTCAGTTCCACCTATCACTAAGTTTGAGGTTTAGTTGTATACTCTTTTCAATATAAGTGGAAAAATAAACAATGAAGCAATTCCATCATTTTAAAAAATAAAATTCCCGACTCACAATAAATCACAGGATATCAGACAAAATTTGATATGTAATATTAAATAACTATGGAAAAATAATTTAAAATTAAAAAAATAAAAAAAGATTGATCTCTTGTTTTAATACAGAGTAAACATACTTGGTAAAATAATTTAATGATAAATTAATATTCTGTGACATTTGTGGCTGATATATATCCAAAACATAACGAGAAATGTTAGTATTTTATCAAATGCAATACAGAGTACGTGATAAAACTAAAAAGATTAAGTCAACTTTGAGAGTTCTGTTGTACATAACAATATCTTACTTAAATATTTAAAGTACAAAGTTTTTATTGCAAATTATGATCGTAAGTTTATACGATGGAAAAAAATATTTCAGTAACTTTTCATGTAATTTAATCAAAGAAAAATTTATTGATATGATCTCAAATTTGAATATTTTATGGATTGGTTATGCTACGGAATAAAATTTTCTTCATAAACTATGCAGTTGAATAGAATAGGTTTTTGCTTTAAAATATAAATATAATGAATGTCACGATGAATCATGATACAAAATTAATTATAATGCTGATTAATGAACTTTTTGGGGGAACAATCTACGAGCAATGCCACAACGTTTTAATCTCTATATATGAAAATGGATGTTTGTATATATGACCTCACTTCCCTCCAATACCGTTTAACTGATCACTATGAAAATTGGTATGTATATGTATTTTTGTGTAGAAGGTTTTCGTGCTATCCTCTTTATTGCAGCTCCCCACCATGTAGTGCTACAGCATATACACTTTTGCATCATTCAATCAATTGCCAAGCTACCAACATGGTCGCCAAGCACAGAGAAATTTGGTTTGGATTGGTTCTCCTTTAATGTTAATCTATCTATATATAAATGGAAATTTGTACATATGACCTCGCTTCACTCCAACACCGTTCAACCGATCTCTATGAAAATTAGCATGTTTATATATATTTTTTGTGGAGAAGGTTTTTCAACTATTCTCATTGTTGCAGCTGCCCACCTGGTGACGCTACATCATATCAATTTCTCCGTTCCAACTAAGTTGCCAACTTGGCTCTATCGCCAGCATTTCACTATGTTTCCATTTAATCGCCATTATAATGTAAAGAACGGTGTTGCTTGCTAATATTACAATTTTAATATAAAATAAATACAGCAGAAAGTAATATTAACGTATAACACGCCCAGATTAAATTATTTACACTATTTAAAGCGTTCATTACACAAAATTTGTAATAATCGGTAACTTTTGCTGAGCAGAGATCAGCTTAGGAAGGTGTTTTTTCAAAAATCGACCCACAAGAGTTACTGGGCGTTATAAATAAAAAAAACCCTTTTTTATCAGCTATTAGATCTACATACTTAAAATTTAACAAATATGGTTTTTGTTCAGCTGAGATATGTAAAGAGTTTTTTTTTTTTTTGTTTAATTTTCAATTCACTTAAAATTATTTCATTAAAAACTTCTTTATTCTTCAATAATAATTTAAATACTTGTTTAATTTTTCAATTCATCCGGGAGAAGAACAGGTATAAAAATAATCAAGACAGAAACTTAATTTTTATTTGTTACTATCCTTCTCGTCATATACAGAGTTGTACATTTCTCCTAGACCTTTTCTTATGACCTTTCGTAGACCAACATCATACAACTCTGTAGATTGCTTCGAAAAGCATTGTTCCAACTCTTGTAATTTGTTTTAAAATATCCACCCTCTAAATGCTTTTTAATCCTGGGGATAAGAAAATGGCGTTTGGGGTGAGAACAAAGGTGAGAATGGGGTGGATGTGGCAAAATTGAAAGTCCAAATATTTTGATTTCTCACCTCGAGAGGATTAAGCAATTGCACAAGATAACGGACGTCTTTTGAGATCATACTGCACCGTTTCTTGATCACAGCATCACGGAATTCGTTAAGTAGTATGCAGAAATAGAAATATAATCTGTTAAGTTGACAGTCCCAAAAAATAGATAGCATGATCTTCCTAATAGACTTCAGTGCTTCAGCTTTCTAAGGGGTTGTGAGTTGCTTTGGTTCCATTATTTTCTCTCTGGATCCTAATAAGAAATCCAAGTTTCACCCATAGTTATTAGGCAACCAAAAAATCCTTTTCGTCTTGCTCCAAAAAATACATATTCCTTGACAGGTTGTGTCATGTTTGCATCCCGAGAGGAGAGAATAATCAAGGAATTTAGCTTGCTGACACCTTTGACAAGTGCAGTTCTTCTTGAATAATTTCCTACATACTGCCGATATCTCATTCTGATCATTTTGACCAGGGATAGGCAGACTTTTCCAGGGTACAAGCTACTTTTAATGCTTTTAATGTATTGCGATCCACCCTGTGGCGTAGGGGGAGGGGCATTCTGTATTAAAATTGTATGTTTTCTTTTTTTCCGACATTGTACTCCTCTTTTAAAATATGACAACTTTATTTTTACTACAAAAACTAAAGTAACACAAGATTGTCAAGTTGAATGCTTGAACAACTATGAGCGACTGTTAGACCGTGGAGGTATTCAATGCAGTGAACAGAGGAAATACGTGAATCGAGGAATCTCAAACCGACATATGTACTTAATTTGCTCGCTACCGAGTCCGTGGGACATGACGTCAACACTAGAACCCAATCCCATGAAAGCGCGGGAAGAGCGCATCAACATTTATTCTCTCCTTCAATTGGCGAATTGGGAACTTTTCCCCTACAGTGGCAGTGAACGTGTTAAGGGTCATCGTTTGCTTCCAATGAAGGTACATGTGTTGTCTAAACGTTTTAGGGTTTGCAATCCCGTGCTATATTTTCAATCCCGGGATTATATTATCTAAATCCCGGGATTAGGACTGAAAAATTTATGAAAATTCCTTACACATTAGCATGGTTGGAATAACTGAAAACATAATTAAAAAATTGGTTTAGTATTATTATTTATTGAAACAAATCAAAACAAAACTTAATTCATTATAAAAACAAATAAAAAATAGTATATAATGAATTCATTAAAAATACCACACAATTTAAATTCATTAAAAATTGACCCATTTGAAATAAAAATCGATACGTTTGAGACTTATCTTATTGTAAATTTAAAATAAAATACAAACCCCCTTTTTATTTTCATTGAAACACTGTATTTTTTATGTTTAATATATTTAGAACTGATAACTGCATGGGGAAAGACGTTCTAAGGAAGCAGATTTTTCAAAATTAAAATTATGAAGTCTGAACTGAATTTTTTTCCGACAAACTTGCATATATCTGTAAACAGCAAGTATTGTTAATAGTATGGATTTACATAAATTTTAATCTAAATTTTTTATTTTTATTTATACAACTCCCATTGAAAAAACGCTTTCCTTTTTTTAAAAATCGTATTAACATATAACACTAGAAATTAATCATAATAATATAAAATTAACTCTAATAAAAATACTCACAAAACAGACTTCAATATTAAAAATAATACTACTAAATAAATTGTAATATTTCACAGTCAATAAAATTTTGTCTTTTAGCTTCCTCAAAAAATGTCTTTTCGAAATATTTTTAGCAACATTTAAATATTAATACATGTGCAATCTAGCTTGGAAATATATTTATAATGGTAACGAAATAGTATTACTAAATTTATCTCTCTGAAGATTAAAAAGAAGAAAACATTGAATAACTCACCTATGAATGAGTTAATTCACAAATTTAAATATTCAGAAAGAATTTTGAAATAATGCCTTTTCGAAACAGCTTATAAGAATATACTTATAATAACAAAATAATATTACTCTTAATATATCTCTTGATATATAAAGAGAGAGAGAGAGAAATCTATAAAAGAATCCTTTATGTTGACTTAAATTGATAATTCAGAAAAATGATTCACGATTGATGATTCAGAAAAGAACAATCAAAATTAATTATAAACATTAGACAAATGAGTCACAATTTTTTTTTATTACTGGGGAACAGCAATGAATGTGTTGCGCAATGTCTCGTTCCGGAAATAGAAGCTCTCTACATAAATTTTAATGAGAAAAAAATTTCAAAACATAATTTGACAAAGTTAAATCACAGAATTAGTTATTTTTACCCCGGGATTTGAAGAAACTCCGGGATCCCCGGGCTGCAAACCCTAACTTCAATGGAATTTCCCTAAATGAGAGATAAATACATAAGGTCCATATTTAAAGAGACCTGTACCAACATTAATTGTGCCTTCTTCAAAGTTTATTTTACAGGAGGTACTACAGTATTTGTATATTAATTTATATCCTAAAAAATACATCATAATTCAAAATTAAAAGCATAATTACCTGTTGCTATGTCATTCGAACTAAGTGTAAGGGATTGATTTGTACCAATTTCTTCGAAAACGAGTCTGTTGATGGTAAAGAACACAATAATTTATTTGAGAACCTCAAGTAATTCACTCAAGAGTAAAATAAAACATCTCCTGTAGCTAGATATATCCCAAAAATTCTAATTGCTTCTTTCCCCTTTAAGTTAGCTGACACCGGACATCCTGTTGGTCCGTTCTGACCTCCCTCACCAGTGGGAGAAAGTTACAAAAGAAAATAAGAGAAAACATATCAAATTTATGGTTCAGCATACACACCCGCCTCGAACCCTTCAACGTTCAACACATAAGAGAACTGACATTAAACATATACGGTACAAAATAAGTAAATAAGATACATTAAATGTGCATTATCAGATTCACAATACTTTGAAAAAAAATTTTCAAAATATCATTCAGACAAAAATTAAAGCCCGGGATTAATTATTTTTATCCCGGGATTGGAAAAAAAAAACACCGGGATCCCGGGGCTGCAAACCCTAAAACATTTATCGAATCCTTTGCTGAAGTAAACACAGTCGCATCGATTGTGAAAAGATCATTCTAAAATCTAGCTGACATCAGTGTTTCATAAATAGGTTTCTTTTATTAAGTTTGTCTTCGGTCTTAGCGAAGACGATCACCCAAAAATGTCTTGGTAGTCCACAGATCAATCGCGATCGACTTAATGCCCATTCCGGATTTTGAGGGTTGCCCTTCGATCTAATACGATACATCTTCTTCACTGTAAAACCTTTATCCACGAGTGACAGTCTTTCAGTACTTAGATTGTCAGTGAAGAGCATGTGGCCACTTTTAAAGTTACTTTTCTTTTTCACAAAAGTGTCATATGACGGGTTATTATTTCCATAAACAGTGATCATTTCATCGTGGATTTGCTGAGCACTGTAGCCTTTCAAATGAAGAAACTTCACCCCACTGCGGGCCTCTATCTTATTCATACTTTGGTTAACTTCAATCTAAAGTTCTTTTAAGCCAAGCAAATGAACATTAATAATTATAATTTACAACATTATGTACATAAGGATCAATTGATATTCAGAATATTGATCCAAATATCTCATCTCTTAGTAGCTATTAAAATTGCACGTTACATCTACGTATACCTTCAAACATTTGAAACCTACGCAACTAGACTCTGTTTTGAATTTAAAAAATTGACCTTTTGTTTCAATCATAGTAACTATAAAAAAAACAAAAAAACAATGGCAGTTATAGAGACTGCCGATAGAAGTGAAAACTTAGAACTTTTAGTATTAAAATTTGAAATTTCATAATGTTTGAATTAAAATTATCAAAATCAATCTGATTTTCACATCTATTGACACTCCAAGCAACAATTATATGCATATGTTTATATGTTTTTTTTATTATTCAAATATATTACGGGCTGTCAAAAAGATCTTGACAAAATATAAATATAATTCAATTGAAATAACAATTAATATACAATCATATTATTTATGGATAGTATTTGTATTTACTTAAATTTCAATGTACTTGATCTTTAAGATTATTCTAATTGTTTTCATCATTGTCATCATTAATTTCAACTATACGTAGACTTTTTGTACTTTCAATTATGTCATTTTGTTCTAAAAAAGATACAATAGGCTTATGGTAACTAAAGTAAGAAAGGAAAATGTTTGACTCAAATTTATCTAAGTATCGCGTTAAAACCGCATCGATTGTCGTTTTATATTTTGTAGTACTGAATTTTCGATCATTGGACATATTTAAACGAAGTGTTTCATTTAGAAATTCAATTAGTGGTAGGTTTTTATCATCTGCAAAGTTAATATTGAAGTCTCAACTTAAAATCATCGGTATGTTATCATATTTTTGCCAAATCTTTTTTCTAGTATTTCAGAACCTTCTTTTGTATAAATCATCAAATTTTCGATTAAAAATTGTTGTATCTGTCTCATAGATTTTCCAGGCGAAATATAAACGGCAACCATTAATATGTATTGCCCATTCTCGGAATCGCAACGAGCAACGCATTTTCGCCTATATCAGACACATTAACATCAATACTTCTAGTGAATTTAGTATGTACGTCCATATGTGAAGTAATGAAGTGTGACGTATCTTGAGTTTTGTGATAAATAAATAGCTATGCCTGCTGCTGGAACTTCGGGTCTTTTATGACTTATAACAAAGTTGAAATTCGGAATGTCAAGTGGTTCTGCGTTTTTCATATGAATTTCTGACAAAAGCAGAACATTTGACTTTTTTACGGAAGCCTCATTTTTTAGGTCAGCTGCATGCGCATGCAAACTTCGACAATTGAATGAAAATATCGATAATCCTTTCTTGTTGAAGATGGATTCTAGAAAAGTTTTGGTTACCGTTTGTAGTGTATTGCTTTGTAACCTTTTCAATTCTAACGTTAGATCCTCTCGATGACTTGTTGATCTTTTATGATGTTTATTTGTATTAATAACCATATTTTAAACTTCATCACATTAATCTTGAATTATAATTAGATTTTATAAAATTTTTAATTACAAAATCCACAATAAAAATATGATTGAACAACTAGAAGTCTGTTTTACCATGGTAGTAAGAAAAGTATAAGCCACTGTGAAATACTAATCCGGATTGCGTGATGCATTGCAGAGATTAAATATCAGAAAATAAATAATACAAAATTTTCAAACGCCAGAATAAATACGAAGATTTAAAATAATTTTAAATAACATAAAATTTTCAAACACCAAAATAAATACGAGTATTTAAAATAATTTTCTGTTATTTATTTTTTTTATCTTAAAAATATTAGTTTATTTATTTAGTACTCACTGTTGTACTACACAATGATTCTTCAATTAAACGATTCAAATAATAATCAAACAAAAACACTATTTCAACAATGCACAGTATATACACATTGAACTTTTCACTAAATACATTCAATTTCACTTATAAGATATACACACCACTATACGTCAGCTGTATAGCTACAGATATACTACTATAAGCAAGTCGGTGACGCGAACGCACGAGATTTCACCCATCCAAAAAGAGTCTAAAGCTAACAGCACACTGCGCATGCGCCAGTCAGAGCATGTCGGTGACGCGAACCCATAAGATTTTCTCCTACCAAAAAATTCCCAACGCCGCTAAAGAAGTTTTCATTTCAATAAATCTTTGAAATAATAAAACTATAAGACATGCTTCATAGCCTGTAAAATACGGTAATAAATTTGAGGAAATTTACTCGAATTTAATTATCCTATATTGTTGTTGTCGTGTTCTTCCCGAAGGGAAGGAATGAAAGTTGCCAGAGCCTGTGAGACAGGTTGGACTTCTTAACGATAGATGGCGATGCCACCTATCTCCACCTCTACAATTTAGGTATAGAACTGGAGGGGAGGGAAATATTCTCCAGCCCCCTGCACTCGTGGTTTCTGCTACGACCGCCCACAAGACATTCGGACCCACTGATTTAACGAGCACGTACTCCGTGTGTACTCGGAGGGTATTTGGTGGCATCGGGCATTGAGCCCAGCCCCTCCGGTCTGAGGTCCGATGCTCTAACCACTAGGCTACCCACGGCCCCAATAATTCTGCATTAAAATATGTATTAAAAATAGAGAGAAACATGTTTCCTAAATGTATTAAAATTTGTATGATTAATAAAAAAATATGCTTAAATACTTATGAAATATTTTTAAAAATTTATTAAAAACTTATTTAAATTGACATATATTTCTACATTAAAGAAGACAAATGGAGATGTATGATTTGCTATTTTATTTCTTCTGTACTATTAAATATTGTAAAAAAAAAATATTTTTTTAAAATTTCCTTTTACAAAACAATTTAGCACTTTGTAAATTGCTTGCAAATTATATTTGTTACTGCACACAAAATTTTTTGAAGCGTTAGTTGTATTATAGTAATGGTTAAAATCCAAACTAAATGTTTATCTATGGATGTTATTTTGATGGAATATAAAAAACATAATTATAATACATGTACATGTTATCTTTTTTGAATGGGTGAATTTTCTTAAATACAGTATGTTCCAGTTTGTTATTAAAATACGTGCATTTTCATTATATTACTTTTCATCTTTAAAATAAATAACCTGATATGCTAGACTTATTGAAGAATTCGAATAGAATTTGGGTAATAACTCAAAAGATTATTTTGAAAATTATTTTCTATTGATGTCTATTTTTATTCCTTTCAAATTCAATTTTTTTTTTTTTTTTTTGCCTTTCAGAAAGTTATTTGCAGATGATTTGAAATTCCTCAATGTGTAATGAAAGAAAATTTTTGATTGTGAAATTAGAAATTCCATTTAATTATTTTTCAAATGTCGATATGAAAGAAAAAAAAATCTACATTCTAAAGAAGAAATGCTATAAACACAATTATTTGCGTTATTTAATAAAATTATTATTTTAGGAACATGTTATGTCCAAATAATCACAAAAGAGGAATGTTGCTAAAGGTTGTTTTGAAACAAAAATTTATTTTTTAATTATCTTTTTTATACTCGAAAATTTTCTCAGAAACTATCAATTTATTTTTAAGGAAATCATTAAAAGATGAGTCTGCCTATTATTATTGCTAAATAATGAACATCATTGTGTCAAAGAAAGGGGAAAAAACTATTAGATAACCAAAATCCTAAAAAAAATGGTTGTCATTAAAAATTTCAATAAATTAAAGAACAGTTAATTAAAATTTTTAATGAAATTAAATTTTTCTAAGAATTCCTTTTTAACTCGTATGATCTAACATTTTTCCTTGTTCCTTTGTTTAAATGTTTTTATATTTTTAATTAATAATATTAAAATTTATTAGTGATGTTTTGACGCCCACAGATACACCGTCATCAACCGTCAACAAATTTGGGATTACCGTAAAATCCGACGTATAACGCGCATTTTTAGCACAAAAAATAAGGGTCAAAATTTACGGGTACGTTATAACATAATGGAATTGCTAACGTGCATTGCAAGTTAAAAAAAAAGGGGGGGGGGTGCATTGCAAGGTAAAAAAAAGGAGGGGGGGGATTCGCGTTAATGGCGAATATACCTTAAAATTAAAAAATGCGGCTTGAAAGAAGTATAGATGTGTGTTATACGCTGGATTTTACGGCAATTACAAGTAAAAATGAAAACAACGAAAGACGATGTGACAAAAATAAAAGTTATTTGTAGTGTACAGTTTCAATTTGTTCAAGAATTTCATATTGATTTAATCACTCAGCATAAGAGTTAAGTTCCATTTGATGTTAGAATTCAACAGTAATTTTTCCACAGACAAGAAATTTCGTGTCGTAATAACAAAAATTCGGTTATTTCGTTAAATACTATAGTATATTCATGACATTAAAAATTATATTGATTCCTTCATACCTTCACAACGTCTTACCAATCAGTTTCAAGCACAACACAAGTTGAACCAATTACACACACGCTAGCAGAGAAAAGTTATCATTGAAATAGTATAATTCATAATTATGTGCAAGTAACATTTCTATTTTCATGCATGCAATCATCAGAATACAACACTTTAAAATAATATTCAAAATCCAAAAATGCATTTTAATATATTATGTCTAACGCGATTAATTATTCCTTTTAAAATATCTATTTACCAATAGTATAGTTAATATTAACGGAAGTTTATACATACTTCTCAAACATAAATATTTATACATAACTTTTCTTTATTTAAGTTTTAATTTAAAACTACGCTCAACCGTTAAATTTGTTTATTATTCTTCAGATAAAAATTAAAGGTCGTTTGGCTGCTTATCTAATTCTGGATAAAAATATAATTTCTGGGGTTTCTCTCTGAAATTCAGCTTAGGATTTACATAAAGACAAACATTTCTTTATCTAATCAGAAGGTACATTTCATACCGCAAAAGTAACGAGTTACAAATTTCTATTCAAATAAAAAAAAATTGCATAGGGACTTTCATAAGATTTATAAATATTTGATATGATGCTTTTACCTTCCTAATCAATAAATAAATATACATGAATTCTTAATAAAAAATTTTTTCTTGCGACGTTCTAGGAAAAGTATAATTATACATTATACATAAAAAGGTAATATTGAATAGTTAAGGTATACTCTCTTTTAAGTATTTTTAATTCCAATAATACAACAATGACAAAAATAAAATATTTCTTTGCTTGTAATATTTTAGGTGTAAATATTTCAAATTCATGACATAATTATAGAATTATAATATTCAAAAAACAGTACCCATTTTTTGTATATATTATGGATATAATGTTCACAGGTATATATATTTCATCAAACATTCATTTGAACGATTTTTTCGATTTTTTCAAACGATTTAGTATCGTACAAAACAAAAAGAAAATGTTTTAAAACTATTTAAGATATTTCTAAGCAATTAGTTACTTAATAGATGCATAATACTACTTTCAAGCGAGTATCATTCATTTTTTTAGGTGAAAATCCTGTAAATAAAAAAATATTGAGAGAAAATTAAAAATAAAATAACACGTGAGAGATTTGTTCATTTTAATAAGAATTTTTAAAAAAAACATAATTATTTATATTTCATGTATTTATTTTAAGTATTAATTCCTCGAAAAATTAAAAAAAAAAAAGAAAGAAGAGAAAATGCCACAGTTGAAGTTATTATTTTATCAAGTAACATATATTTGTCCCATGAAAATAAATACCAAAATAAGGAAACTTATTTTGATTCCAAGCTTAGTTGTTCTTTTCTTTTCACGAAAGAGAGATGTCACAAATTATTATTTTCAAAAAGCAGTCTTTCTTTTTTAATTTTCAATTTAATTGATCCATTGCTCTTATTTAGCTTCCGTGCTAAACAGTAGTTTTATTGATATCGGGAAGAATCATTGCACTCTTTCCATGTGCCGCTAAACTGTCCAGAGCTCTAAATTTGTCAGTGTAGGTCAACGAGCGTAAAAAAGATGGAATCGAATTCGAAAAATAGACGGGGGGGGGGAGAAGGGGGAACAGTGATAGTAGCGCTCCGAATACAACCGGAAGAGACAAAAAAGTAATAAAAAGAAACTATTTCCCCAAAACAAAAGAACTGTATAAAGAAGAGGGAAGAGAATGAACGGTTGAATCATTCTGCATCGTCATTGGTTCATCTTCCTCACGTGACTCAGAACCATCATAACTATCGAAGTAGGAGATGCAAAACTGTCAGACGATCACCTGAGCAACCAGCAGGAGCAAGTAGTCCGGTGTGTGCTACAAACTTGACTCTCAGAATTTGTCATTTGTTTATTCTCTTCAAATTTCAGCGGTTTACTTCATTTCGCTCTTTGTTCAAAGGTAGGCTAAAGATTTTACTTAATCTGATGTTAATATATTTTTCACTGAACTTTTTCAGCTGCTACAGGTGTATTTATAGATTCTTTTGTTAAGTTTTTTCACCTAAAAACCGTTTCAATATTAATATCGAAGGTATAGGAAAATCAATTGTTTTCTCCGATAGTGAATTTTGATTTCGAAGTGCGCAAATCAACATTCTTCAAATGGTGAATATACAATTCAATTAACAATTTTTTTTTTTTAATTTTAAAAGTAGTTGCCAGTGAGAAATAATTGGAAATTTATTCCTCAATTTATATATTGCATAATATATTTCAATTTTTTTAAGTGTTGTTTTTTTATGAATTTATTTAATTTAGAGAATCATTATTTTTGTTTCAAACAATTTTGTTAAGTGGATAAATTAACTGCTGAATATCAAAGAAAATTGTGCATAGAAATTTTATTCGAATTAATATATGATTTGATTGAATATAAACTTAAGACATACATTTAAAATCTTATCATCAGTTCATGATTCTTTCACGTGATTTTTATGAAAAGAATTATTTAAATCTAGTTTTTTTTATTTAAAAACTGTAAAACTCAAACTTTTAAATGAAATTTATCTTATACCTTTCAATTAGTATGACCACAATGTTCCCAATCTTATGAATCCGGGTTTCTTTTTAAACATAGTTTACTTGAAATAAAAATCAATTCCTAGTAATTATTATAAAATATTAATATAAAATACATTTTCTGAAGGCTTTAACTTTTAATACCCCCCATCCAATAATACCTTTAATTCTAAATTTTACATTATATATATATATGGAAATTGACTAAATAAAATTTAAATTTTAAAAATATCATATAACGATAAAAAACGAATTTAAAAAAATAACTGATCAAGATAAATGTTTACTCTTTTTGTTATTCCTCACAAATTCATATTAAGCATATTCAATATTATTTTTAATGAAACAAAATGAGGTAATGTATTGAAATCACACATAGTTTAAAATCTAAAGAAAATTCTAATAAAAAAATTTTAATGGATTTTTTAACCAAATATTTGGAAAGTTTTTCAATTGTTTCTTCAAGATTTCCTTTTCGACTGTTATACAATATAAGCAAGGAATTTTCAACGATTAGAAATAGCTTTTATTAGCTATTTATATCAACTCTTAAAATTATCTAGAATTTTAAAGGTTCAAGAGTGATTTGAAAATCTCACCTTTTATTTACAAAGCAACAAATAAATATCATTACATTGAAATAAATTTTGAACATTTTTGACAGCAATACCTCTAAGTCTCTATTCGCCCCAACTGTATATTCATTTTTTTTTCAAGTACATAGTTTGATAAATGCGAATTCTATGTATTTTCTGGAAAAGAATCGTATCTCTAAGTATTGTTTCCTTCTGAATTTTCTTACTTTTCAGACAAAACATGAATTTTGCATGAACTAATAGAAAGGTCTCTCATCTAAAATTTCTCACGAACGTAGAGCAATGTTCTTTTTCAACATTAAGATGTCAGAGATCACAAAGAAATACTAAAAATGTAATTCTTAATTTTTTTTATTGGTTCATTTTTTATGAAGAAATGCATGAATAAACGAGTATTTTGGTGCTTAATTCCTAATTAATTATAATACTGAATATGGGTATTGATGGACAGATTATTAACGTCGCACTAAGGCTATGGGCGATGGACCGCATATGAATATGGAATTGTATCTGTCTGTGTAATAACTTATGGAAGAATTTTCGATCCGAATTATTAATACTCATACAAATGCATATATTTTATTTTTATTGTATTTATACTTTAGCTTACCTTCACTGTAAGGCATTTTAGACATCTGGAAGGGAGACAGTACGTGAAGTATAATTAGTGAAAATGCTGATTCAGGCAACGAAATTAGGTTTAGAGATTTCTTACAGTTTTTGTAAGAAATAAAGTTTGCTTGTATTATAAAAGGTATAGAAAATTATGATACTATCGAAATCTATTGGCTGTTATTTTTTGCTTTCAATCATCTACATTTGCAAGTCTGTCATATTTTTCGAAATAAACCCCTTTAAAATGCCTTAACGAAACGGTAAAAGTGTAGAATAATTGTAAATAAAGATCATGATTATTTTCATAACAATAAACCTTTAAAATTGGTAGATATTTGTTAAATACTTTATATTTTAATAGAGTTTTGTGTCTTTTAATATTTTCCTTAGAAAATCTGAGCGTTTATTATAAATTAGATAATTTGTACTAATTATTAATCTAACTTGCCCTTAATCTCTTCGTATATTATCATACGTTAAGAAATAACTTGCAAAAACTAACTTTTATTTTAAGTTTAAAGATGTATTTGTCAATCAATTCACAACAAATTGTACGCAAAGTAAAGTTAGAAATAATCACTTAAAGTTGAATAGTTGAAAGGTGTAAGATTCTTAACTATTTAGCCTGCATTGATAGAAAAAGTTATCAACATTATTGCAGCTCTAAAACTAGTATAAAATTATAGCTAGTTACACACACATACCTTAAAGAAAGGAGGATGACTGTGTAATTATACAAGGCTATTGGTAATAATACCATTATCATGTTAATGTGTGTTTTTAATATATATATATATATATATATATAATATATATATATATATATATATATATATATATATATATATATATATATCGGCCTTCTAAATATGCATTTCAATCGTCTAAAAATATATAGGATTCTGAAATAAGTTTTTCAGTGCGATAAAAGCAATTTTGTGAATTTACTCTTCGCCCCTATGTAAAAGAAAAAGTTAGTATACATTTTCAAAACGTTTTTTGCTAAATGATCGTAAAGTTTCATTTTGCATTCCTTAGATTAGTTTTTTTAAGCTAGATACTTGATTTCGGTAAAGCTAAGAATGGAAAAAGTGCTTAATTTTAAGCTTTTCTTTTTCTGTTTTTTTTCTCGTGGAGTACAGATTTTGAAGGATTATTTCAATACAAAAAAAATTAATTACCTAACAAAAAATTAAGAAAAGACTCTTGTTCATTTGTTAATGAAACATTTTGATTAATGAATGTTGATAAAAATTAAAAGTTATGTATTAAAGAACTATTGCGTGACTTATAAAGTGCCATGTGATAAAAATGACTCTTGCGTCATTTTGGATCCGTTTACAAAAATTTAGAAGAAGAAAAAAAAAGGTGGTCTTACTTATGTTGAAATATGAGATCTCAAAATGTGCATTAATTTATCTCAAAGTAATTTTTTTATTTATGATACTTGAGGGTCTTTTTTTTTCATGCCTTTATTTAAGTCAATGAGGTTTTTTAAATTATTGTGAATTAAGCTACGTTCATAGTTGGAAATGTAGTAATATTTTGTGTACATGAAAATATTATCTTAAAATGTTAAAAATTATTGCATCAATAATCATATCTATGTAATCAAATATCTTCAAACACATTAATCGCAAAAAAATTTCTTGTTTTATGGCTTTTAAAAAACTTCCTGATTAATTTCATTTATTTATCAAAAACCTGGCTATTGATCATCTGGTAAGAAAAGAACTTTGGCCCATGTGGAGAATGTTATTTATATCCAGGTCTTAGAATAAATAAAATTTGCTAATATCATTTGTACAAAATTATGAATGACATACTGAGAAAAAAACATATTAAATGTTACATGTTATTAAATTAATTATTAAAAAAATATTCACTAAATCTCAAAAGTGTCTTCTTTATAGTAGAATGGAATTGTACCATTTCAGATTTTTAGTCGAGGTATTAACAACACTACCACCCAAACCCCTCACACACATACGCACATGATTCTAAAGGAATTTAGAGTTTAGATTTCATGAACATGAATTGCTCAATATTTTATTAAATATTGAATGACTGCAATTTGAACGTCATATTCAGGTTTTTTTAATTGATTCAATTAAATTTATATAAGTACGTAAAAAACTACGTGACATGGACTAATTATTATCTAATAACCTTTTTTTTCACAATTATTGCCTCTTTTAGTTTTAAATCTGTGGTTGTATTTACTCAACTTTTAAAATTAATATCAGTGAAACGTTGAAAACAATAAGATATGACATGATATTATTTAAAAATTACTTATTAGTCTCATTTAAATTCTATTAGAAAATACAGAATTGAAGAACTGATTATTTCATAACGCTTACATCATAGACGTTTTTTGTATGATTCACTTAATGGAGTAAGTTCTATGCTTATGTAAAAACATGTTTTACTAAACTATTTCTTTTATTGCGAAACAATTTTATTCAGTTTTAAGCAAAGGCCACTTTTTTAATCTATTTAACTGAAAATGATATTTAGAAAGAAGATGTGTTATAAATAATGTATATAAAAACATACTACTTTCATATTCTGTTCAAAGAAATTAAAATATTAATTATAAAAAGTACATTATGTGTTTTTGAATTAATTTTTAAATAGTAAAAAAATTTCAGAATACACAACGTTATAAATTAACCTTTATTGAAATGGCAATTAATAGTCAAAGGTTACCATATAATAGAGTGATAAGAGAATGAGTAAAACGTAATAAGTTCAATAAATATTGTATTTATGGAAAATATTTGAGCCACAAAACATTTATTCTTACAGTACTCTATCAAAGAGAAATGAAATGTTTGTTCACGACAAAAAGGATAACGTTTTATCATATTTGCAAAAAAGCAATTAATACTTATATATTTTATACTTATTTGAAAAAGTATACATGAATGTTTTCGTTTATACATGGGGGCAAAAAAAAAAAAAAAAAAATACTTGTTGAAATTCCTTAAAATATTCGGTAAAAAATAATTGTTAGATTTTGTTTGCAAAGTTATTCCTAAAGATGAAGTATTTATTAACACTAAGAAAGTAATTTTAGTAAATCATGTTGTATGTAATATCCGCCATGGAAAAAATTTAAAGTACTGATCGTCTAAAATATAGTTGCAACCAGATAGTATCCTTGTAACAAATTTTGTGAATTCTACACATTCCTAGTAATTTCTTTTCTACTAAGCCACAATTGTCTGGATGTATATTCACTAACATCTGGGGACACACATTCTTTAACAGTTTACCATAACGGCTCAGCGACTCTCCAGTAAATCTTAAGACCAAGTTCAAAAAGACAGATTTAGCTCAGGGGTTGAAAGACGGCCTCAATCTTGACGTTTTAAGTGCTTGAAAATAATCGAAAAACAGCCTGGAGCCTAACTATTTACAAGGATACAAAAACCTGAGAAAAAGCACTTTTCGTCTTTTTTTGAAATTTTCTTTGAAAAGGACAATGATAGAAAAGTAAAAATGGAACACAGCTTTTTTTCCCCTTTAAAACAGTAAATTACCAATGAGATGCATTTGTATTCAGCTTTACTTTTTTTCGAAATGTGAAAAATAAATCTACGCATCTTCCTTTTTCATTCCTTTATTTTCGAGATGATAATATTGCTGAACACTCGATGCAGAGTTTTTCAAAAAATATTTTGAAGCGATCATGTGATAGAATCTTATAACAATGCTACGCATGGTCTTATACTTAAAAGAAACATTTAAAAGAGATTGTATTCCAATTCTCTCTGTATTTCAGTATAATTTTTTTTAAAAAAAATCTACATCTTAAAAGTTGAATTAATTTGTTAATTTTTAAGATTTATATACTTAATTGGGATATGCCTTTTCCCAATTAAGTATATAAATCTTAAGAATTGTGACCTGGGTTTTTTGAAAAAAAAAATAGCTTAGGGTGACAGACAACGTTCGGAACCGTGATTTTGAAAAAACGTATAAATGTGGAAAATTCTTCCCTTGTAATAATATTTTTAAAACAATTTTTGTACGTACTATCTAATTCTAGTGACACTAAATATCAAAAAATTATTCATTTGTACTCTTTTTGAACCTTAACATTTTCGAAGACATATTTACATTTAAAGGAAAATTTTATTTTTATTTTTAAAAAATCCTGAAGCATAATAATTTATGTGTTTAAGCTTAGTTGACAATTTTTAAAAAAGAAGGTTGAAAACTAGCATGAAATGCGTGAAATTGAATTTTGTTCTTTTAAATAAATGCAGCAGCAACATGACATGCTCAATTAAAAATACTCAAATGATCAAAATATTGAAAGCTTGATTCATTGTTCAGATGTGACATTTCCAACTTGTCAAGAAAAGGTATTTCATTTTAAGATTTTTCAAAATTTAATTTCATTTAAACCTGTAGATGAATTAACAACTTGATTCATTGATTGATTTAATATTAATCGATAGCTATTTTTTTTAATTCTTGGAAATGATGAGATTTTTTTTTATATATAGGTATGGTTTTATTTAGAATTTATACTGTCTGTGGTAATTAATTATTTAAGTCATGATTCCTAGCGACGATAATTTTAAGTGTAAAAAAAGAAAAACTATTTTCTGTCAGTTCTGGAACGACGTGAGGTTTTTAATTTCGGCGAACAGAAGGGCAGTGCTCTTGTCGAACATTTGATGTCTGTCAAACATTCTTTTCCATTTGTTTTTTTCTGCACGGAAGTTTATAGTTCCAACACAGCTTGTTGTAATTCTACTTTCCAAACAATAAAGTATGAGAAGAATATGCATTGGTAGACACATTCTTGTTTTCTTTTTCTTTCAGTTGATTCATTTTGCTTTCAATAATAATTTGATAATTGTACTATATTTGTTTTTGCAAATATGACTTATTTGATAACAGTCATATTTTTATTTCTAATTTTTATCTTAATGTTAAAAAGTTTTTATGCATTTCAGAGGAATTAGTTCTTTGGATTACTATCTTGTGGCGATAGAGAAAATTCGTCTTGATATATTTAGATTGCTCGAAAAGAAGAATACACACTATTTTCAAAAAACAAGTGAAATATAAACTAGCACAAAAAAAGGATGCCACGTTCTATGTTAATTTAAGTGCATTTAATATGAAGATCGTTTATGATCGATCGACGATATGATTCTTTGTTTAATATGTGTCAAAATTTTTTTAGACACTCTTGCAACAACATTTATTAACAAACCTTTATTACGTGGTAATTATTAGAATCTTTAATTGATTCTCTTGTATCTTTTATTTAAAAATATTTTAACGTGTACAGTGAAAATATTTTTGGTACCAAATATAATACGTCCTCTATTAATTTAAAGTGATGATTAAAAGTAAATATACGATTCAGTAAAGTAAATGTACTCACACCGTATACGTTTTTCCAATATTTTTAAGATTACTTAAAAAATTATGTACACAATTTTGAATGCTATCAATTAAACTGATATACAATACTCTTGACAGATTTTTTAAAAACAATTTTAAGACTTAACATTACGTTTTTTAGAGTTTAAATTTTAAAAAGTTACTTATAATGTATTCTAAAGCGAGAAGTGCTACATGCTCTTAACAATAAGGTAACATCATTATATATATATATATATATATATATATATATATATATATATATATATATAGTGTAAAAAAATATACGAGCACCAAACCATAATAGGAGTTTAATTGTAATGGATTATTATGCTTCATTAAGTAATGAACTTCGAGTAGAATCAACATATGCTACCATTCTAATAATAAGAATTTGTCAAATACGGTTAATCAGTTGGATATGGATTAAAAGGATTTCGTTAAGCGATTACACCTAGTTAACATTTATTATTTGTGCATTATTTTTGAATGATTACATTTGCTTAGATAGTCATTGCACCCTCTACAATATTACTGGGATAAAGGGGTTGGTCAAAACGCAATCCACACTTGATGTGTGTCAATCTTTGGTGGGTCATCACTGTCCACAGGAAAACAGATAAGGCTCTGGATGAGGTTCAGTGAGCAATAACAAACGGGTTATGTTTTGTTTTAGAATTTTATAGGTATTTTGATGTTTTTAAAGAGTCAAAACACGTTCTGACTTTGATTCGTCATCCATTTGAGTATTTATATTAGATTATAAAGAATATAGTTAAAGCTTAAAAACCAAGTTTGATAGCATTTAGATGCGAGGGGATACATGAAAGATCTTATCTTGACATTTTTCAATTTGTAATATTAAACTAACGTTCAGTGTATGCCTATAATACTTAATCAGCATTTCAAGGTTTGTAATGTATATTATATATAAATTATATAAATATTCAAAAAAAAAATTAGATTTTTTTTTAAAAGAAAATGAAGATGAATTAGAATTGTTAGCTTTATTATTTTTTATCACTAATAGGGGAATTTCGCATTAGTTATTAGACTTCGATGATGGGATACTACTGTTTGTTATTTATTTAATTATTTTCCTTTTTTACATGCCGAAATTGATTATCAACAACTTTTTAAGAAATTAATAAACTTAAATATATAACAGAGAATTTATAATGCTCAGCTTCTTTCCCCTTCCAAGCAATATCCAAAAGTTGATATTCATATGAGATAATTACTTTAAAAGAGTTTAATGATAATGTATTAAAAGAGTATAAGTTTTAAATTTATCAGAATAGCTTTCAACGCTTTTTTTAAATTATGAAACAGATTAATTTAATCTCACACAACGAAGTACATCAAACTATTATTCAAATGTTACTTAAATTCAAACATAACTGGTAATAGTAGTTTTTATACGCACGGCTTGTTAGTTAGTATTTAGATCTATATTTGTAAATAATATATTCTTTCAATGTACAGATTTCTTTCATGCATCAGACGCATCTACAGACTAATTGACCTAATTAACTGAAGACAAAGGCTTTATAATTTATTTAACCTCCTTAATTATGAACTAGATTTCCTTTGTCCACGGACAAGTTCATTGCGTCTGAGAAATAAATGTCTGCGAGCACCATGGTCTTCGTGCATTACTGGTCATTCATGACCACCTTAATTGGATGTATACCTTAACAAAGCTGGTAAAAATTTCCAAGATCAATTATCGTGCTCCTCTTTATCACCTTGCCCTTGATCAAGCACGCATTTTGTAATGAAGCAATTGTTATGCTATCAAGTCTGTCAACAATTTGAATCTTCAAACTGGCCCTTTTTGGACAACTGCTTGGTCCTCGTTCTTTAAATTTTGAATACAATCGACCGATACCTTCCGTTATCGACAGGTTAAGGTTTGGAAGAATACGTCTGCGTGTGGGAGCAATGTGGTCTTACTTGCTCTTGACAACCCAGACCAGAATGTGAAGGTCTTTTGCTATGGGCCATCGCACACGCAGGTTTCAAGAGCGGTATTCCGTTTTAACGATCGGAGCAACTCAGGAATCCGGTCAAGATGTGCGTACGCATTATGCAAGAAAATGGAGTTCACTCTCTCCGTCGTTCTTTCTTCACTCATCGGCAATCCGAGCATTTTTATCACTTTTTCTCTCTCAAATAATACGAATATGTGCATCATTCAATTATTGTATAATCAGACATGTAATCCTTTAAATAGCATTTAGGCTGAGCTTTAATGCTCAATTTTTGTGGGATCCATTTATTTTTTTTAATGACATCGAATTTAACAGAAGAAGGTTAAAATAATTGGATTGACCTATATTAATAGAAGCTTTTGAAGTATTTGTCTCGATATTATTTCTTTAATCCTCGATTTTGCATATATTTATTCAAATTGTATCCTTCAGCTTAGTGAGAAATCTGGTAAATTTCTTAAAGAAATATTTTTCTCTACCTGTATGTTACAGGACAACACAACTACTGGTATTTTTTAAGTTAAGTGTTTTACACTTTGTTTATTAAGTTAATTGAAATGTTCATTTTTATAAAATATAACTATCGACATATAAAACAGAGATTCGTTTAAAAGATAGGAAAATGTTAAATATGTATAAAATGGGCTTATATGAGTATATATGAAATTATAAGGATATGCGAGTGGGAAAGTTGGTGTCATTAATACAAATTTTTATGAGGAAAAAGGTTAGAGGTGGAGATTGGTGTCGCCATCAATCGTATAGAAGTCCAACCTGTCTAAGGCTCTGGCAACTTTCATTCCTTCCCTTCGGAAAGGATACAACATAAAGACGGGGGGGGGGGAGTATTATTAAAACTATATATAATTTTTTTAAAAATAATGGTTTGTTGTGAAAAATTAGGACTTATTAGGGTTTATTAAATAGAAACTAATATTATATACAGAAATTACTTTATAATGAGAAATTTCCTTCCAAGAATTTAAAAAATATAAGTTATACTTGATCACACACACACACAAAAGTTTCTTAAAATTTAAGGAATTTTTTAAAAAATTATCTGTGTAAAAAGTTCTTATATATCTACCCGAGTCTTCTATTTTGTTCTAAAAGGAAATATATTTCTTTTTAATTATGAGAACTACCTTCGAACTGGGGAGGAGAAAAGAAGCCGAACTACTTTCCGAAAAGCGAAAGGTTCATTACCAGCTTGCTCCAGCCCCGCACCGAGTTCTCGTTTGACCATTGACCCCATAAGGAAACATCTTTTCTTTTATAAGACGAATGCACCTTATTTTCTTTTGTTCTGAGGAAATAGCTTTTTTTATTATTATTAAAAGCTCCATCGCGAATGCATTATATAATACGTACCAAATGCTTTTTCTATGTACATTTTTACATCTGGAGAAGAAAGCTATAGTGTTTCATTTCAAAATCTTTCTCTAAATGAGCTGAATGATGTCAAACCAGAATACATAGCTTATCCTCTTAAACAAATACATTTGTTATGACATCTTTTATTCAAATGATTTAATTAGTTAGCGCTGTTCTTAAGAAAAGTTATGTAAGAGGAAAATTTCGGAAACTTGTTCTGTGGAAAAACAAAAAATATTCAATCGGGTTTCATAAATTCATTCAAATTATTTTAAACATTCTGTGATGGATTGAGTGGATCGACGTGAAATTCCATGCTTTTGTTATTAGTTACTAAATAAGGCATTATATTCACTGCAATTATAATCAAAAATATATGTGTGATGATTTCATTATATTGATTTTTAAATTTATTCTTGTTAATTTTTCGTTTGGTTTTTAACGTGTAAATACTTCAAAATTTTTTTTTAAAATTTGTTTTGCATTTTAATGTGTTGTAAATCTTTTTTGTGTAATTAATATTCTTTAAGTTCATATTCAAATCGAAAATACCATGTCATTTTTGAAAAAAAAAGAATATAATTCAACAAATATCATACGGCTTCTTAAGTAATTGCTCTCAGTAATATCTTAAAATGTTTCTTTACTACTTTAAACATATATTCTGAAATATAAATGTTTTGAAACACCAAATTTAACATCTCACTTTTAACTAGAACTTTAAAAATTTCTTACTTCATTCAGAATGTATGTCCCTTATTTCTATTTTATTTTAAAGAGGAAAATTAAAATTTTCAAGGTTTAGGACATAAACAGTAATTTACTTTTTTGTACAACTTATGATAATTATTTTTATTTGAATTGGCAGCACTTATAGAAATTTAAGACAAACTAATATTTCAAATCGTTTATTTACTTAAGAAATTAATTAGTTTAATTATATTTCAAAGCAGATTTTGACTTGAAAATTAGTTATATAAGTTTATTTTTGTATAATAAATGAAAGTTAAAACCAAAATTGAGTTTAAATTACTTAAAAAATAGCCAAACTAGATTTTTCTATAGTATTTTACGAAATTTATTAAAAACTTTAATAATGTTATATTTATTCAAAAATATAAAATTGTCTTTAAGTTAATGAGTCACACGTTTAATGAAATACGATTTAACACAGTTACATTAAAGTAGTTTTATAAAACATATCTTTAAGGATTAGCTTCCGCCAAATATAGGCGAGACTACTCAAAACGAAGAACACATTTACAGACAGAAAAAAAAGTCTCGCAATTTTCATAAAAAGTGGCATCATTGTAATCCACACATCTCTTTATTATATAACATTTTCAAAATATTTTGTAAATAATTAATTTTTTGTTATAACATATAAAGGGATAGCTCACTTAGTACTACGATATAAGATAAAAAACGCGAAACACATTTTATACCAGAAAAAATGCATCAACCCAAATAATAAAAGCAGCATGATAAAACAAGCTACTCTTTATAGCGCAGAGAAGCCAAAATATATTATTAATGTTGAAGTACTTTTATAGCAGAAAAATATTCCCTACTCGAGTCCTATTTCTTAACATTACGCGAAGACAGCCTTGAAATATTATTTTTTGAAATCATATACTAATTTCAAAGATCTTGAGCAATATTTCTCATATTCTAATAGGTTTCAGATGATATTTCTATTGTATTCAAATGAATATAATCCCTAATATTTACGTGAACCTAAACCATACTTACAACGTAAAAGACCTAAAATTTTGGTACTCCTTACCTGTACACTAAACCAATGCACTTCATCCACATAAAGGAAATAAGTTAATTTATCTATATTAGACCCAGGATGAAAAGGTATGGCAGGAAACAGAAAATTATGAAAAAGTTCGTAAAAAAGTTCATAATTTTTTTGGGCAAAATATGAATGTCAACTGCTTGATTATTCACCTGCAATGCAGAAATAGCTCACTTCTTTTGTTTGTACCTCCACGATTGACCTCAGTCCGGCTGCCGTCACAAGCCGTGACCACAAAAAGAGATTTAAAAAACAAGCAAAAACCTCCCTTCAAAACTAGAATCCTATTGTCCATGAGTCCCAAGCATGCACGACACGCAAAGTGACACCAACTTTTTCGGAGACTCATCCACAGTATAAAAAGAAAGGTTCTTTCACAATAGGAATAATATCTGTTGCCAACTCTCTCTTCACTTCTTCGTGTGTTACATCCTGCTTAAAAAATAATCACTGGAGCATTGGGTATTTTTTTTTTACCACTCATCACCTTTTCTTTATCTGGAGCCGCTGACCAGAAGGTTTTTTATTTTTGTTTGGAAGTAAGGCCTCTCTCTCTCTCTTTATATTACAACCAACGATACCCATCTTCAGCTTCAGTTATTAACCACGTCTCGTAATGGTTTGCGTGCAGAGAAATATTCTTAACGATATGTTCTATCTCTACTTAGGGTAATCATTGAGATGAATCTATGTCCCTTCAGTTATTGAACGTTTTGAACTATTTTTCTTAGCTTTGTTATCGGTGTTTTGCTTCTTCGTTGTAATTCTATTTGATAGTAAGGTAAGAAATTTTGCATCATCCTTAATTCTTTAAAACTTAAGATATAATAAAAGTTCATGTAATTTGTTACGTGTCTCTGTTATGATAAGGATTTCATCTTTTTACATAACATTTAATTCTAACTATGTGATTTTTTGTTCTTGTTATCCATTGCAATATGTTATGCAACCAACGAATTTATGAAATTTATTTAGTTTCTGTAATACTTTTCTGAATGAAATTGAAGAAAATGCTTCGTCTAATTCTTTTTCGATATAAAAATATTTGGTTTTGCTAAAAGCATTTTATTATACTTGTTTTTTTATCCATGGGTGTAGGTAGCTATTATCAGTGGTATAAGACCCCCAATCTACAGGAGTTACAAGATGTGTAACGTTTTGACACTTTCAAATAAATTTTATTAAGGCGATAATTTTTATTTATTTTCTAAAAAGGGCCTCTAAGGAATTTCGATACACGACCCACTCAGGACTACCTATGTCCCTGCTTTTATCGAAATTATTTATTTATCAAGAAAAATATATGGTAGTTATTAGAATAAATAGGATATTTTTATCCCTTTAATTATTTTTATTAGTTCACGTTAAGTTTTTTATGAAATATTACATCACATTTGAAGTTTTTTCAGTTCATTATTGGTTGTTATTTTCTAAAGTTAAAGCATGCAAATGGATACATTTTTTTATATTTATATTTTTTATATATATTTCAGTTTTGGCAATTCATATTTTTGATGAACTTTCTTTAATATGTGATAAAAATAATACTGTAGGAAATTCCCTGGAAATTCTTTCTACTTTTTTCAAATCCCTTGGAAATTAACCAAAACATGTTATTGCATAAGTAATATTTTAAACATTATTTAAACAATGAAAAATCAAATTAATTAAATTTTTATGGATAAACCTGTAAAGTTATTTACATTTAAACAGTGAGAAATAAAAAAAGTTTTCAATTGAAGTCTGTTTTTATATTACACAAATAGTAGTTATCTTTTTCATGTTTAAAGTTGTCTCATGTTTAGTTATCGAATTTTTATTGCTAATTTTAATTAAAATAAATATAGATTCAATGCAAATGCCGTATAAGATCTATAAAGTGTATACTCTAAGCTGTTAAATTTGGCAAAAACAGTCTGCATTATAAAACGTTATACTTTCCTCATTTATTCTTTGGCTCTTGATCTGAAGAGGAAAACGTGCGAAAAATTCACTGAACTTTTCAGAACTACTCAGTAGTGAGTTCGAAGGAAGACTTGTTTAAAATTAGTGGGTTTTGTAAACTTGGCGGAGAATGGTACTTATGAACAATGAGTTAGAAACCTGTTCTTAAAGGAAAATAAACAATAAAGGAATTGAGAGAAACACGTCAAGGGTTTGCTAAAAGCGTTTCTCTAGAGTTCAATTCTATAAAATAGATAAAATCAATTATCATAATTGATATACATTTTCAAAGATCTTAGAAATCGAAAAATTGCTTCGAAAAAGTATTTTCGTTGTATATTGAATTGAATTAAATGAAGCATCGTCTTTGTAAATAAAAAATATGTTTTTATAAATCTTGCCCAAATTAAAAATTTGTTTTGAAAGTTATATTTGATTTATATCACAACAAAACAAGCCTCTATTATCAGCTGCTAAAAATGTTAGTATAAAATTCATGTCGTGTGTAAGCTATCAATTTTAGATTAATGTAAAAATAATTTTATAACACGAAAAACAAAATATATTTATATCTAAAATTGATAATCTTCTAAAAGACTACTTGATTTTTTGATGTTCTAATGTCTTAAAATTAATTTCATCCAAATAATAACCTTATAATTGCACAACTACTTTGATATAATTAATGTTAAATTATTTTTTTAATGATTGTCTGTAAATCGGAACCATTTTCACTTCTCTGCATCCATACATTTTAACACTTTTATTTCCTTGATATGTAGTCTGTCACTTCGTAGTATCGGAAAGTTGTTCTATCTTACATGTCAAAAAAATAAGAAAGTATTTGTAAGAATCTTCCACAAAATTTTAAGACGCACTTTTACGTAGCCAACTGCAGAAATCAATCCTCTACAATTTATGAATATGATTTAACTCAACAAGTAATATAAAAGAAATTTTTTAAGTCAATTCCTACTGAGACCAACAATGCAAATTTTTTATTTTAGTTACTTTTTATTAAATAGTTACAATTCATATGAATATATATTGATGAAATTTAATTATTATAATAAAATAGTATAACAAAAAAGAAATCACAAACTCAGAAATTAGGCCATCCCAAATGGGATTCGAACCCACGACCTTTGGATTAGAAGTCCAACGCGCAATCCATTGCTCTACAAGGACACAACGAACGATTTTCCTTTCTATATATGCTATTGGACTATTATTTTTGTTTGTTACTATTTATTAATTTTTTAATTAACTTAATGAATGAAAATTTGAAAAAAATGTATTAACATCAAGTGTTATCCAGTACAAGTTTTAAAAAATGTATTTGAACTTGAATGGATGAATAGAAAGTATTTTATTAACTGTTGTAAATTTGAACAAGATATATATATATAAGGAGAGAATGAACTAATAGTATTGAAAAATACCCTTCGGTCCAGACTACAAATGCTACAAATAATTAAATTTCTTCTTTTGTAGGGCATGATTTAACTCTGGTTAAAAAGGAAATTTTTCATGAAAAAAAATTTTTTTAATGCGATTGTAGTGTTTCATAAACTCGGAAGTTAATATCATCAATGTTTATTTCGACTCTCCTTTGTTACTGCATTTTTATGGCTGAAAGGCTAAACTGTAGCTATAAATTCTTAAGGAATAAAAAACTATTACGTTTATAAGAATTTCATTGGACAGACATAGGTTGATATATGTAATCCTGAGTGGCACTAGTCAGAAAATATTTATGTTATAATACACTTTATTGGACTAAAACTATCTTTATTGTAACTTTATTCATAATCTTAAGGTAATCAGATCTCTACACATATTTTCGTCAATCAAGAAATTTATATCATACTTTGTTTGTGTGTATCAGAGTTTTTTAAAATATCTCATTACGAAAAATCATGTATTTAAGACACTGTTTTCAAAGCAATTAATAAATTAATTTAATGAGATTTTTTCAATTTAAAATATTTTTGTTGTTTTATTTTGAACTTCTTGAATCGGTATTCCCAAATCATTAAGATATATATAAATTTAAAGTTATACAATAATGATTTCCATGTATCCTGTTTTTAAATAATAGCTAATAATTTACTGTATAGTAAACTATTAACAGTGTAAAATAAATCATTAGCTGTTCTTAGTCCAACTATCTGTACAAAGTAGAACAATACACATCAAACAGAAAAAAAACATCCTGAAACAAAAGAGCTTTTATCAGTTATATTCAAGAACTAATAAAATAATAGGTGTTACACTAATAAAAACATCAACACTATAAATTGTGCTACATACCTCAAGGCTACTACAAAATTGGATCTCTTTTCGTGAACTTGTCATTACTCTTTCAATTTATTTGACGGTGCTGTGGTGACCTTGACAGTGAGTAGATTTGTTTCCTCAAAGTTTACAGTTCAAAAGCGGATTTTAAAATTCCTTGCGTTCTGTTGGTCAAGAAATAACCGCAGGTTGTTCCTTCTCTTAGAGTAATAAAAAGCTCAAGGATTTTGATATCTCCTTTTTTAAGTATAAAATCGATAAAGTTTGCGAAATTCGATCTCATAAATTTAGAAACGGAACACAAACTGAATCACGAACTTTAAGTTTTAGTCACGATTTCCAAAATAGTACGGTTAATGTCGTAGATGAATAGATATATATTGGAGTCACTACAGGCATTAGTGGCAAAAAAATAACCGTACACTATACTTCGTCGCTGTAATCTTAAGATAAAAACCATAAGTTTGCTTGTTATATTTTTGATTCCAGAGATAACTTATTAAGAAATTATGAGAAAGTCTTCAGGCAAAATGGCACACGCTCAAAATTAAAAATAAATGGGTCTTTTTTTAAGAATATTTTTAAGGATCTTTTTATGAAGTTTTTGCGATTTTTCTTGTTTCATTGGGAAATTAGCAAATATTAAATTAATGATAATTCATAAACATAATCTAGAAATAAAAGGAATTTTTTTCGCGCTCTTTTGAAATAACTAAAAGTTTTCTCAGGTATCAAAATTAAATCATATTCTATGCCTTACGCATAAATGTAGTTTATTCATAAAGGATAATATGAATAATATCATTCTCAAGTATACTTTTTTTTGTTATAAAGTCAGAAAACAATTTAATTTTGAAATTTATTTTTTCAATTTACATTGTTTGATATCTTTATCAAGAATTTTATTTTATTTATCTTATCCTTTGATATTTTTAGGTTCAGATCTCTGTGCTCAACAATTTACCAATCATGTCTGAAACTAATGGTTACACAAATGGAACTACCAATGGTCATAATGGCTACAATTCCGAGCCTGTTGGTCAACACTGGACAGTCGGCCTTCTCAATTCCCAGTGTCGTTACCTCACTGCTGAGAGTTTTGGCTTCAAAGTGAATGCTAATGGTGTGGGCCTAAAGAAAAAGCAATTATGGACCCTTGAACCTTATGGGGATGACGATTCCGTCTGCCTACGAAGCCATCTTGACCGTTACCTGAGCGTTGACCACTTCGGAAATGTCACTTGCGAAAGCGAAGAGAAAACTGAAGGAGCAAAGTTCTTTGTAGCTGTGGCTAATGACGGAACTGGACGCTGGGCTCTTAGGAATTCAGTGAGAGGCTATTTTTTGGGAGCTGCTAATGATAAACTATTATGTTCTGCTAAGGTACATATTTTTTTATAAAAATGTCTATGTGTGTGTGTATGTGTGTGTGTGTGTGTGAAATACTTTTAAGTAAACATAAATTTATATTATGGAGAAGCAATCACTTCCTTTCTTTAAAAAAATTCAGAATGTTTACTTGAATTCTCTATCCTTGAATTGGTTCTTGAGAAATATATACAATATTTCCGTTTTCAGTGTTAAAATAGTTTATTTCGCTTTCGTAACATGTTAAACGAATACATAATGAATACATGAGTATATATAGGAAAAACGAGCTTACGAATGCATGAGAGAAAAAGAGAAACACGAAAAAAACATATTTATTATTCATCCAACAAAATAGTAAAGAGCCCATGTAAAAATTTTAAAAATACATGTCTGTGAATCTCCCCCCCCCCCTTTTTTTTTTTTTAGTTTCCAATGAAACTTATTTCTTAAAAATCTTCCAAGATTGATCACTAATTTAACCTTTACAAGACTACGATCCAGATTCAAATGAAAGTTACATTCGAGAACGTAAAATAATTTTTTATTCCAAATTTATTAAAATATCATATGACAGCCTGCATAAATAGCAGAGAAAAGAGATTTTCAAAAGTAAACTTGGAAATAAAATATAAAGAAATCGCGATATGACTCATTACTGATTCATATAACATACTGTTATTCAACTTATAGCAACAACAAAAAAAGAAATATTTAAACCGGGTTTTTTTTAACTTCTTGAAGTATTTTACTATTTGAACTTAGATGATTTCCATTTAAAACTCTTTTAAAAATACCTCCTTCACACTTATACTTTTAATAATTAATAAGTTAATTATTTAAAGTATAAGAATCTATGAATTTTTAAAGTCTAATACAAATACGCATACAACATGTCTTAGCCCCTTTTTTCCTTTATTAATGCCCAGGAGCAGTATGTTCTCTTAGAGATTAAGTATTTCATCTATTTTTATTTTACAATTTTTTTCTCTTTAAAGTGTTAGTTCTTTTTAATAACGTAATTTTATAATTACATTTTCTGTTAGCAATTATTTTTTTAAATTCAAGTTAATTGCATATTTTAAGTTTATTTAATTCATATATAAGCCTACATTTTTTTTTCATGATTTTAAATAATCTTTCTAATGTAATAGGTCCCTGGACCAGCTGAATTGTGGACAGTCCACCTTGCCGCTCGTCCCCAAGTAAACATTCGTAGCGTCGGACGCAGGCGATATGCTCGTTTGTCCACTGACCACGAAGCCATCCACGTGGATGCTAACACACCTTGGGGAGAAGACACTCTTTTCACCCTCGAATTCCACGACGGCAAATACGCAATTCACACTTGCAATGATAAGTACTTGCGATTCGATGGCACCCTCTCTGAAACTTTGGCTCCAGAGTCACTATTCACACTCGAATTCCATTCTGGATATCTGGCATTGCGAGATTCAGTGGGCAGATATGTAGCACCCTTGGGAAGCCGAGCTGTTCTGAAAACCAGATCACAGACAGTCACCAAAGATGAACTCTTTTTCTTGGAAGATTCAGTGCCTCAGGCTGCTTTTGTGGCTTTCAATGGGAAATACGTCTCCGTAAAACAAGGTGAGTGTCGTTATTGTTTTTTCATTGTTTAATTTAGATGTAATCACAAAAACTCAGCGGAGGGTTGTTAGTGAGTTCAAGAACTCATTTCATTGCTATTGTGATAAATATAATTGATCTGTTACATGAATAGGTCATTTTGTAAGTTGTTAAGAATTGTAATAGTCTGTCTATCATCACTGACAATACGTCAATCTGCCTGTATTCGTAAAGACAGATCATTATATTAAGATATGACTTTTCACACTATTCAAAATATAATAGTGGAAAAGAGCGTGGAATAAAAAAATTAATTAATTCAACTGTTAAGCGTTATATATCGGGTTCTAAAATTATAACTGTAATTCAATTATACTCGTACTTTCACCCAAAGCTATTTCAGCTCAGTTGAAAACGTTTTAGAAGTTGAAAAGGCGTCAAAAAGTTAAAACTTTGTATCGAATTTATATAACAAATGAATTGCTAAGCAGTTACCTTACTTTCTGACCTTCTATAATACTCCACATAAGGAATAGATATAGAAGTGTGATTAAATTTAATGCACAACCACTCCCCTCTATTTAAGGGTTAATGAATTTATTTCGATGCAACAAAAAATTAAATAAATGTACGCGGATTAGCATTAGAATTATATGTCTTATTTTGAAAAATTAAAATAATCTACATCCAGTAAACATTATTTCTTCACTTTGGAAGTTGCTAAAAACAGATATTAAGCATCTGTTCCGCTCACGGATTTATGCTCTTTAAATATGAGTAATAAATTACAAATTCTGAATTTGTCAGCTATTTTAAGAATAAAATAAAATGATGTGTTTGCTCGATTCATCTTTTTTTCTCATACATTCATGAAAATTATCATTTAATTTCAAAACGAATAAAATTTAAGAGTCTTGAGTTGCGTTCCATTAATCATATACATAAAAATGAGGGAACGAAAAGAATTTTTATAGCAAAAAATACTCATATTTTTATTCCACAGCAATAACTTTTGTTGCAATGCTATCGTATGATACACACATCAAAATATTCTAAGTTTTATAAATACTTTTCTCACTTAAAAGACATATTTGAGTCTCCGATTTTCTCACCTAAATTCCCACAAGTCAGACTCTTTATTTAATTTTAGAAATATTTATTAATTTCGAATGCTCATCGTGAGAACTCGACAAAATATTTTATCTCCGAATGCAAGCACCGTGATAAGTCTAACACGCTGTAATGCGTTTAATGGTGTCTAGTCTCATGGTCTAAATTTATCTTTTTGATTCACTTATTCCTCAGACAGGGACTTTTTACCTTCTATTTATAAATTCCTCACCCACCCAGATAATCTTTCCAAGTATCGATGACACACCAGAACAATCATATCAAGCTATCAGAGCGTTTAATTGTCTGAATTCGGTGACTTTTTTTCCCCTGTGACCTGCGATACTAGGAATCACATCTGTAATGTTCGGATTAAAGAAAAGAAATTCGAAACCAGATAAAAATTCTGTAATGCCTTAGATTTTTCTGTTTTGTTGTCTCTGACCTCCTACAGGGCTTAGAACAAATGTCACAATCAGTCACGGTTATGGATGGTCTGGTTCGCGAATTACTTCTTTCAACCCAGCGTAGCACATCCCACAAATTTATTTTCTTCCTTACTTCACTCGTGTCGTTTGCTTGTTTGGATTTTCTTAGTTGTCTCGGGTGCCGTTACCCTTAATGTCAAGCCAGAGCATTAGTTAAAGCTCATTAGATCTTATACGATTATCAGCGCTTGATAGAAACTCGACGCGGAAATTTTGCAGGTAGCGTCTTTTTTAAACACTTGGAGGTGATTATAATCGTTTGTTGCACATTGTGTACTCTTTGGAATGCTGTTCGACAATAAATGTTCAAGCGGATAATGATACCTATTTGAATCCAGCATGGCTCATTTATGCAAGTCTCATTAATATGGAAGAAGAGATTCACCTCTTAAACTTTTCCAAGAACTCGAACCTCTATCAATATTGATCTAAGTGAATTGTTCGAGTGCATATCATTTGTGAAGATTGCTTAAGTGGAAGAAAATCATAACAAATTTTCCCTTTAATATTATACAAATTATGCCTTTTGATTACTAAGTAGTTAGGGGAGAAATTTAACTTATTAAAGATTTTTTAAAAAATTATCTTTTATAGGAATTTGTATGTTATCAGAGTGGCATAGTAGAGATGATCAAGAGCTACTTGGTTAGCACGGCGATCAATGTGTTCGAAAGGTCCTGCTCGCAGAATAAAGGAGGGGATAATTTTGTGCACACATTAAGTTTTTGTTAAACCTGATGAGATCCTTGGCTGCCAACTAGGTCTTGGAAATTTTTTTTAGATACCCGGTCTGCCTCATCATTTTAAACCATGATCAGATAACGGGATCAATACTTTATCTTAGCATTTTATTCTTCACATATGCTACACGCTAATGTGAAAACTTTCAGCCTCGACAGATTTAATGCACTAAAATTGAGCCTCAAAGTCCTCATGCGATTTTAATATGGAAGAAGGAAAATGCAGAGGAGATATTTAAAAGGGAGGTGGAAGATCCATTCATAGCAATTGGAATGTTCGATTACTGCCATCGTCCATCAAATGGATGTTCAATGAGTTGCATAATTTTTAGTATTTAAGGTTTAAAAGTTTAACATAGGATATTATACTTAACATCTGATCCTGACTTGGATGTGGCCCTCGACATTTGACCTTGGTTCGAGATACATCGTTAATATGCATCATGTTATTTCTTATGTGATATTTATTCAAACCAGATGCTAGTTAATGCTGTACTTGTGCTTTTTTTTATCACTTACAACTAAAGGAAGAAAATATTTTAAGAAAATCGCAGAAATTGTCTATTACGTGCCTCTTTCCTTTTTCTTCTTTCAACATTGACTTCTCCAGAGAAGTTTATTTCATTTGAACTTCATAAATTGTACTTTGACGGGAGGAATTACAAAAAAAAAAAAATTAATACTGCAATTATTACTTAATATATATATATAAATCATATTAAACTGTTTGTAAGCTATGAAATTTGAATCCAATACATATTAATATATATTAACTGTGATTCTAAATTAAAAAAGACATCAGGTATCTTATATAAAGTATTTAACTTCGACAAATTGTTTTGACAGGCTTTATAATCTAATAATATCTATATTTCTTTTTATTCTATTCCTAATTTCACGCAAAGCATAATCTTCTGTTAAAATATTTAAGAAATCATAACAATTCAGTTTTCTAGGCCTACATATTCATGATTTTAAGTTAATATAAACGATCAATCTGTTTCAACTTTACATTTTGTACATTCGTTCAGAAAACGCCTTCAGCATACAAAGTGATGTCTTAAAAGATTACACGGTCAACATTTTCTCCCAGTTCCGGCATTTCAAATGCAGTTATTTGCCCTTTTTTTTTTAGTTTCGTTTTATTTCTGATTTCTTTTAACGCTTTCGTTTTGTTGCATTGTATTCAGATGCTAGATTTTTTTATGTTATCCATATTTCTCTCACACACACAAATATTTGCTTTTAAACACGTTTTTTTTTCTTTTTAAGCCATAAAAGTGAACTGAATTCGTTTTTCTAATTATATATGTACTGATGAAATAATCATAAGGGTTTTAAATTGTAGTATTGTATTTACTTAGATACTTACATGACAATCATAACTGGTTTTGACTGACACAACTTGTATGTGCGGAATATTTGTTTATTATTTTTATAAAATAAAAAATAGAAAAACAAATTAAAAATTCTGTAACTTTTGTTTTATTTTAATTATTTGTAATTCAAATCAAGGGAGAATAAACTTCAAATTCTATCAGGGATCTTTTAAAATAATGCCTTAAAAATTTTAACCAAGCCAATTCAATGAATTCAGTTATAATCTTTTAAAATTTTAAAAATAACTTCTTAATACAATTTTAATCGCAAAGATTTTAATTTCAATGCGAGGTATTTCAATGTCTTAAGATTCATAAAATATAAAGGAAAGGTTTCATTAAATATACTATTGTTGTGTTTTTAATAATTTTGCAATATTCACAAAAAAGCCGGAAAGAAAAAATTAAAGAAAGAAAAGTAAAAAAAAAAAAAAAAAAAATTAATTACAAGAATTATATACATAAGAACTTTGTTAATAAGTAGAAAACAATATCTTGATTTCCAACAGATTTGTTATTAACTTTGACCTCGTAAAAATAGCTTTCTTTATCTACTTTTATTGGGTGGGTTAAGTTCTGTTCCCACCTGCCTCATTTGAAAACCTGAAACTCTAGTAAGGAAATTATTAAATGTGGGTTAATTTTTCTCTATTCATACTAAAAATCAAAATAACTTACTAAAAATAAAACTTTATTTCTACTAAAATGGTAAAGAAATTAATAAGTAATCGGAAAGATCAACATGAATTAATCAATCACATTATTTTTAACTTTCGTGAACAATGAAATAAAGAAGACTCATTTTAATTCAAATAAATTTGAGAGATTTTCAATTATTTATTTCATTAATTAGAACATAAACTACATTTTAAATACTTATAAATAAGTTGATTTTTTTAAAAATCAATCACTTATATTATTAATTAATATTTTTCAACATAATATTGTTATAATATGATTTACGCAAATGATATAATATTATTTCAAACATTGTAACTGATTGAAAAAAAAAACGTTCAAAATTTATATAACAATTTGCAGATATATGTTATGTAAGAGCATTTAATTGTTTTTTTTTATAAAAAATAGTTTTTGTTACAAATGTGCCTTTGACAGAAAACTTGAGTAAAAAAAGTGCGGAATGTTTTGGTAAATTTATAGCGTCAGAGGCAATTACACAATACGTATGTAAATTTTTACGTGAGTTTATGGGTGTAAAATTTTAATGAAAGAGCGCTTAAAATTAACTCAAAACTAATTTTCATTATAATAATATTATAATAATTCTATCAGTAACTATGCTCATGTAGTCTTTTTACATCTGCTTTTTTATTCCTTTCTTTTAAGAAAAACAATTACTTTCTTTGATTAAATTATTTTTTGCAGTATTATTTTTTATGTCTTCGATGTATATTTCCCTTCATTTGTTTTCTTCTTATTTTTAATTTATTATATTATTCTATATAAATTTCACTGATTGCGTATCTGCTTTATTGCTTTCTTTTAGGAAAAATAATTGCTTTGATTAAATTATTTTTTTGAAATATTATTTTTAATGTCTTTTATGTATTATCCCTTCTCTTATTTTTTTCTTATTTTTAATTTTTTATATTATTCTATATAAATTTCAATGATTACGTATCAAATGATTTTCATTTTGGAAAGATTTCTTGTTACCCGAGCGCTTAAAAAGCTTTCATATAACTATAAATCCCTTGAATATATTTTTTAAATGATTTCTTGAAGTCGATTCGTTATGCATGAGTTTTTGAAAAAATGTCAAATATTTTCTGTTGTGAAGAGCTGAATCCTATTTCTCAATTAAGTAACGTATATGTTACAGGAATTTTAAATCTTGGATCTACAGCCAGATTATTATGGTTAATAATTCAGTAATTAATATTACGTTTAAATTATTTTGTTTAATAACTTGAGTGAAAACTTCTCAACTTTTTTTTCTAATATTCTTCTTTTATCATGCAATTTATCAATGTAATGTTCTTTTATCAGTTTCCTCAGGTACTTTTTTCAATGACCATTTTTGTCTTGCAAATTTTTCCTTTTGGAAAAAAGAAAGAAAAAATGCTTTTTACGTAGTGATATCTATTGGTGCAATTTTCCATTAAACAAACCTAGACATTTAACAATTTTTTCAAGGATCGCGAAAAAAAAATTGCAAAATGGATCATTTTCACAAAATTTCCAAATTAAAAATAAACATTTTGAGCTTTTTCCTAATTTTTTTTTCTGCTACAATTTGACTCTCTAAGAAATTTTATTTTTATATACATCAAATCTTGTTAAAATAAGTTTAAGCTCTTTAAAGTGAAATGCATGAGTTACGCATTATAATACATATAAATTCAGAGTAAAATCAATTCAAAATCAAATACATTCAGCACATTACGGATTCAGAATTGCACTGCTTTTAAGCAACATCAAAATCTTTTGTAACACGCGTCTTTCTATCCCTGTATGTTACCTTCCTCAGTATAATTTACATTTGATTTAATCCTGATACCGCTTTGCACTTCTTCCCTGATCTACCCCCAGAGAGAGTCATTCAACGGCATCTAAGAAAGGAATGATCTAGAGAAAGGAGACATTTAATAATGTTGCAGAAAATGGCCTATTATCTTGATCTTCCATACGGTACCTTGCTGACCTATTTCACAGTTGGGTGAGAAGAGATTTCGAATTTTGAGAAACAAGGTAAAAAAATATTCCTCATTTCCCTTCAAGACTTAATGCCGCACACTCGAAATGATTGCTTTAACCGCTTGTAACAGTGCACAGAGGTTATTTCTGAAATTTCTTTTTGTGAGGAAAAAATACTAGATTTTTAAAATTGAAGAGATTTATATGTTGGATTATGCTACTTGATGCTTCACTATAGAAAGGAATTACAGTTTAATGCTTGAGATCCTATCAGAATGTCAATAGTTAGATGGATTTTGCTTGAGCAGTTAGAGAATAAATACTACAAAATAAAATAAAAAAATTTAAATAACAGGATTAATGAAAAATTCCGCAGCAAAATTGTTATTACTGATGAAATATTAACTTATAAACTATAAGCAATTAAATATATTTTAATTCCGTGTAGATGTGATAAAAACTATAATGTAACGCAAGGGTGTCAAACTCAAAGGCTAACTTGGGCTTACAAACAAGGTTTAACTTCAGGTGGCCAGTAAAAAAAAATCAATATTCATGGAAATGTAAGTTTATTTTGAATAATACATCATAATAAACATAAATAAAAGAGCAAGAAAAATTTAATGTTTATGTCCTGACTCTTGATATTCTTTCTCTGGTACTGACTTTCCTATTTCGAGAGAAATTTTGATGTTTTACTGTATATTATAGGGTGCCGATATACTGGCCGGGCCGCAAAAATATTCGTTTTGGGCCGCGACACCCTTGGTGTAACGGATCCAACAACGCCCCCTAGTGGACTCAGAGAGAGACTCTTAGTCTATATAATCCTAATCCTAGAGGTAGCAGCAGCTAGGTTGGGTTGTTTCGTAACAGTCAATTAATGCGACACCTATACCTTTTCGTATTTTTTCCCCTGCCCTGTGGGGTTTGTAAATAAATATTGATGTCTATTAGCTAGGCCTATCATCACAGCTACACTAGTGCAATTACTTTTCAACATTTTCTAGATGTCTAAATTTAAGCAAAAAAGGAAAAGGAAGGACATTTTTAAATTTAAAGGATAATTTTTCAATCATAAAACGTTAATTATATTTTTTAGTAGTAACTCACTAAAACTTTTGAGAACTACAATTTTATTTAGAAGCTACAAAACCAATATTATTCCACCAAAAAATAATTCAAGGTAAACCATTTTACAACCACTGCTCTGGAAACCCAAAAGACATAAAGTGATCTTCCTTCTTTTGAAAAAAACTGCTTTTCTAGCATAACTGTAGTTGTACAAGACCTTATTACGAGATAAGAGAATCAAAGTCACGCTCATACAAATTTAAATTCTTTTCGTGTTTACGTGCTTTTTGCTAAGTTTTTCTCTCGATATTAAAAGATGTAAGTCGTGATGTTGAGTTCGATGACCGTTGGAAAACACTAACAAGGGGCTCCATTTAACAAGAAAATCCTATCTTTAGTAGAGTTGCTATTAAATTACTATTTCGTGCCCTGTGAATCACATTGGTGACCTAATTTCGGGCAGTTTTCCCAATTGTAAAATGATGAAACAAATACATTTAATTGATTTTGAGTTCTGGAAAATGAAAGGATGATGCAGTGAAGGAGATAAGGATCAAGAACGAGGATTTTCTCAACAATAGATACGAGTTCAAAAACACTTTGATTGTTTAGGATATAACTCAAAGAAAGAAACAATTCTGCAATATAAGATTTTTTTCCATGTTTCATTTTATTTGATACAAATACTGACTCATTGTTTGCTTTTTATGAAATGGAAGTAGTACATACATTTTTAATAAGCCTTTTCATGATGAAGATTATGTCATTCTCTGCATTTATTGAATGCTAAAGAAAGAAGTAATAACCTAATATTAATTGTTTTTATTTTATCAATTAAGCCCATTATGAGATATAAATATTATTAAAAATTGTAAAACGGCTTACAAATAAAGACAAATTTGAAGTATTGTAGATAGGGGAGAGATAATTCATTGGGAAATGTGTTTCGTTTTTCAAAACATTTTATTATTTATTTCGTTGCTCACACTTAAAAAATTTTAAAAGTTTACTTTTTTTTCCTTTCATACCGTATTGAGTTTTAAGTTATGCAGGATCTTTGTAAAACTTTTTTGGAGGACTTTTGAATCAATGCAAAATTATTAAGAAAAGTTTTAAAAAAATTTTTAGTTAAAAAAAGCATTGTTTTGCTTATTTGCTATGGAATTGTTTTTATAATAAGGTTCTGAAAATTTCAAAACACCTTTGTTAGTTAAATTCTTGTATGTACATCTCTAAATCAACCGACAAACTTTCTGAGTATTTTGTTTTGAACCTGTTTCAGGAAATTTCAAAAAAAATTTGATAAATATTACGATACTTTTTAAAATTGTTATAATAAACATTTTAGCAATTGTTATCTATTTAGCTAAAATATGACAAAAGATAATCTTATTATTTATGACTAATTATAATGCACAGTCAATTTAAACAATTAAAAAATTTTAAATAGGATTTTATATAATGTTCAATCTTCCAATAATGGAATATTTTTAATATTTTTCACGGTTTTTGTGAAAGTAGAAAAATTTCAGGCAACACTTAATAACTCAAATGTAATTAAAATATGATATTAATAGGCTAGAGAGAGATAGTTAACTTCTATGAAAACAATTTCTCATTGAACATGTCATTTTTTGGTATAACTATTTTAATAATAAGATTAACCTAAATTTCGAATTTTTTAAAACTGGCTTAAAATATCTTTAGGCAATGTGAATTTAAATGTAGCTCTTCTGACACTCTAAATGAATGTCATAAGCATTTGAAAACAAGTGATTTCTATTCCACACTTTATGAAAATATTCTTATGCTAATCAAAAAATTATTTTCTTCCAATTTAAAAAAATATATCATGATACCCCTAAATCCTAAATTTTATGGAATTAAATCCCGTGCTTCAAAAAATAGTAAAAACTCAAGTTAAGATCTGAAATCAGTAACAATAATAATTAAGTGGCAAAGTTTTTTTTTACGATAACACAAGCATTCAAAACTATTTATAAGCATGAAAAATAAACATGCCATTCAAACTTCTCACATTAATTATCACTAATTTTAGAATTTCAAACTCTCATTTTTAGAATTAGAATGAAATTATAGCTCTATTAGTGACTCTCTCTGACACACACCACATATAAACATCAGAAACGTCAAAAAGGCTTTATTTGTGGGAATACAATTGCAGGAGACAAAAATAAACTAGTTATTGAGGAGCTATTGCAACAATAGTTCATCCAATAAATAACGTATTTGGTATTAAGAAACACAACCGTAATTGGAGATGGTAACACCTTACACAGTTAGGTTCGCTGACCGCATTAACCGAGCGCTTTCTAAAAGTGGGTTGTAATAAAAGCACTGGCACCGTTTCTCCTCTACAAAAGAAACGCCTCAATTTATCCCAAACGCATTCAGTCTTTATACTTAACTTTCGGCATTGTTGATTCTAAATTTCGGTCGTCCTTTGCTGAAGTCATATTAATTGCATTTCGCAACGTAGTACACATGCAAAGCAAATCATTAAGGTGTTTCTTCCTCTCCTCTTTTCCTCCATATCGTTGTTGCGAAGTATTGTAACGGATAAAGATGAAACTTTTGTGGGAACAGTCGAGAAAAATGGGCGTTGAGGTGATTTATTTGAAAGTAAAAAGAAGAGTTGTATGGGAATACGTTTCCGGGTTTCTATGAACTGTGTACGCAACCCAACATTACCTGCTTGGGTGGTGATGTTTTCTTTATTTTCTTAGAAAACTAAGAAAATGTTTGATTAACTTCCTCTGTAATAACGTAATTTATACTTCTTTTAATTCTCACTCAAGGAACAAAAATACTCTTTTAAAATATTGGTATTTTTTATGATAAAAGAATAATCTTTCATATAATAAAAGATAAGTTTAATTTATCCAATGTATATTAAACGCCAGAAATTTGTAAGTTATGTTTTCGTAAAGAAAAATATTTATTGCAAGGGGGAAAAAAATGGTGCTTCACTATATTTAATCATATTGCTAGATGAAATTATCTAAACATATCATTCTTTTTTTAATTTTATATTTCAAAAGAAGTACGTATTCAAAAAAAAAAGCTATTTAAAAAAAAGTAGGTCAAAAACTTTTTCCTCTTTTTTTTCCCTTTTTTTCTGAGCGCTCAACTAATAGTTATATTTTGTGTTTCACTCAGTACAATTTATAATGGTCTGTATTGAGATGGTTTAAAAATCTACGGTTTAATGAAATCATGCTAAATTTTATTTCTGCGTTATTTAAATCAAACTTGAAAAAGCTTTTATTCAAAACCCAACTTATTAATAAAAAGCTTTCTTAAATAAAAAAATAAATAAATATTATTCGGAATAAGAAAGTGTGCTCTTTAAAGAATGTATTACTTATGATGAACTTTAATTAAAATTGGAATGATGTTCAAGCGTTGCTTGTATAATTATGAATTATTTTTATTTTAGTATTAAATTAATACAACAAATTCATTCTTTTTCAAAACTATTATTCACAAAAACCTTGATTATTTGTCTAATTATACATGTTAAACCTGTTCATTAAAATTTTAATTTTTAAGTACACGTAAAAGGACATGCCATAAATGTAAGAGTTAAAGGCAGAAAATCTGAGAAGGTTAAATTTTATGAAATTCCGATACATTTCTCCCTATAAATTAGTAAAATATTCACAATTTGAAAGCTCTATTATGAAAAAAAAAATGAAATCTATACAAAAAGCACTGCAATTACAATTAGAATTCTCTTAATGATTTTCGCTAACATTAATGATGAGTTGTACAGCCTCATTAAAGTTTAAACTAAGATTTTGCGTCAAATAGTTTATTAAACAAAATATGTTTCATAAACCTGCGGTTTCCCTCTGGTCAGTGTCCTAATCACTGGACCTTAACAATCGGAAATGACGTGATGGTGTAAAGAATGCATCCCGGAAATGACGCCCCGAGCCCTTTGTAGCGGTTCCTTTCATCCTTTTACTATCGTTTCTGTGAAACTATCTTTTATGACTATTCTTTCACAGGGAACAAGACTGATTCTGCTAATACTGCACTTCTGAATGCTCGCATGAATTTAAAATTACATCCATAAGCAACAACAACAACAAAAAATACACATAAGCTTATTTTCGATATAGACGCTCTGAATATTATGATAGCTGACTTTGTAAAGTTTGCCTGTAACTCTCTGGCATATATAGGATGTAGCTTGCATGCAGTAATGATGCTTAATGACTTGTAAGAGGATGTTTGATAGGGATTAAAGAACACAGTTTGAATATATCATTATATTTCATCTTCTCCTGATGCGAGACTTGATATTTTATGAAATAAATCTCACAATCTGTGTATTAATAAATTTGTTTGTACTTATATAAACATGCTTTTATCTTAAATCTCAAATTTTTTTTTACTAATTAATACTTACCAGTTACTTACTTCTTAAAAAAAAAATAAGTTTTTCTTACCATTGCTGGAATATGGTCGATTCCATCAGCTGAAAATAAAGCAAAGAAAAGTTTCTCGCGCATTATTTTTTAAAAGCATTTTCAGTCAAGAGCTTTCCTTAAATTATTTCTTATAAATAAAATTGTGGGTTAAAGTGTAGTATAGGGAGGACCCTTGGCGATGTCAATTACTTTTGGCGACCAAAATCGATTGCCAAGCTATTTCACTTAGCGATAGGTGTCCGGAAGCTAGAATGAGTTCGTTGTCTCACCATAATATCCATATAAAAATCGCCAAATTCAAAGGCCCCATACTACACTTGAGCTAAATTGTGTTACTCCTACTGTTCGCGATAAACTTACATTTACTTGTCTCTTTCCCTGATATAAATCAGTGAGAGTTATAGTTGCATTGTAAGACAACACGAGGGCTATTGACGACAGACCTTGTAATTCTGAAGCTCGGTCAAGTGACAGGGACGACACCTAAACAGAGACACCCCTCCCCAAACTGCCACACCATGCCTGTGAGAGGACTTTGAACTTGACAGATTTAATGTGCATCAGCCCCTCTACTCGATGGGCCTTTAGTGCCACCAGAGCTGTAACCCGCGACACGCCGTCCTCAAGTTCATGATCATAACCATTATGTTATGAGAATAAGGTTTTGTGTAAAGTTTTAAGAAGAAAAGAAGTAAAGCTTTAAGAACACGTTTTGTCTGAAAAGACAATTTTTATACAAGTGAGTAAAATGTTCCAGTTTTCAATGCCATCAGTCTTGTCGACGTATAAATGTCTAACAATGGTCTGTTTGATATTCTCTTCTAAACTAAGCTGTCTACTAAATTTCTTTGAGTAACAATAACCAGCGAAAAAGAATATATGCGAGAAAATGCAAATATTTACATTAACATTTTACGGGAAAACCTACAACATTGCCTATGTTTTTTCATCGGCAACAACTTTTATAAGGTTTCCGCTAATTTGAAATTCCGATATGGTAAACCTCTAGCTAAACTTAATATTGTAATATAATCTTTTATCCTGAAGTTCGCTTAAGAGAACAATAGTCCCAACACGTACAGTCTTTAAAAACCTTGTATTGCTTAGCAAAAGAAATGACTCATTATTTTCTCAAGACAAAATGTATAAAATTTTCGTTTCAAAATATTGTGAAATAGTTTCTTTAAATCCCCCAATCTCATTTTATTATTTTAAATTTTATAGTGAAAAAGTGTATATTATTACAAATTAATTGCATTAAATGATAAAGATGTATATAATTTGAAATCAGAACCTTATTTTGCGAATGATTTAATGGTTGAGAATATTAAAATTAAAGAGGGGGGGGGATAATAAGGAGAGTTTATTGCACGATTTACTTAATCAAAAAATTTTCATATTAATTATCCCGTAATTTTTTTAAAAATTTTCTAATCTGTGTTTTAAAAAGTTGATTAATTAATTAACTATTTTTAGAATAATTCACGGCTGTTCTGAGCCCTCCAAAGAGTTCAATAGTAGTTTTATTTATTAAAAACACCTGCAAATGAAGATATGCAGTAGACGCTCTTTTACCGAAATGTACCAAGACTGGATTCAACCATGGAATGAAATGTCCAAATTACATGGAATACAGTAATATCATGAACTTTGACTTTGATTCGCGTTTGACCTTTTGTATTTTCACATACTTTTGGAAAGTTGAGTCTCACAGGACGTCGTAAGATCATTGAAAAGGATTTTATTTATATGATTAATCAAATAATATTTTAAGGCTCTTTATTTGAAAGGTACTACAAAAAGAAGTTTGGGTTCGAAATGCATAAAATTATGTAACTTATAAAAGGTAAGATATGTGAACTGAAACTAAAGTTCGTTCAGCTAGTTATTGCCCTTAGTCTAAAACGTCGTACTCGTAATTCAAACTAAAACTTCGTAAAATCACTAAGTGACTGGTGTTCTAATTCTTTTTAAGAAATACTGTAATTCTCGGCATATAAATCTCACCTCTTGACTGCGTTGAACACCGTCGTATAATAAACTACAAAATTCCGTTGAAAAGCGAAAAAAAAAATCTTTGAGTTTTTTAACATATTTTTAAAAACAATAATAAAGACTGAACATGGGCCCGCGGGATGTTGTAATCCAGACGGATCAAATTAAGACCACTTCACAAAATGTAGGAATAAAAATAGAAGCATTCCTCTCTCAATTTCAGATGATGGACAGAAATCTTTTACATTGTATTATGTTATATTTTATTTTTAGCCGGTTGGGTGGCGTGGTTGGTTTGTCGCTGGCCTTCTGTACCGAAGGTTGCGGGTTTACCCCGGCCCAAGTCGGTGGATATTCATGATGCTGAAAATCGACAGCGGCCATGTCGTATGACTATACGGCATGTAAAAGATCCCTAGAGTGTCTATTTGGCTTGGGTGCTCTCGGCAAAATTCAAATTCTAGTACAGGTTCGCATCGTCAAGAGCTTAGGTGCCTCCCACTGGGAAGGAAACTGGGCGTCAAAATTACGTCGATTAGTATCCGCCTATATGGGGCCGCAATAAAAATAGATGCTTCCGGGGAGTGTACTAGGTCTGATATGGTAAAACGCCAATCGGCAGCCCATTAGAAATTTTAAAAAAAAATATTTTTTTAAAAAACTAAACCACTATATATTAATGTTTTAGAATACTTAATTTTGTTTTCATAATTATTACATGGCATTTAAAATGAATTTTTTTTTTCACATACTAAGTTACACTAATTGCATTTAAATAACCATACCGCAGCCCACGTGAGACAATAACAATATTTGCTTCAGCAAAAAAAGGACTGTTAACTCAATCTAAATAGTGTATTAAACTAAAGACACGCACACACAAAATATAAACACATTCCAAGAAGTCTCTTCATCATTACATCCTCAGTCGAATAGCTAGTTGAACCGAACACGGTTAATATGGCGCTCATTTTATTTATATAATGTATGCTCATATAATGCATATATAACCTCATTGTATTTATATATCATAATATGTATTGTAATTTCGCAATACATTACCATTTTTCATGATTCATTTTGAGATTTGACACACTAAACGAATCATTTTCGACACATTCACTGCGAACAAAAATGAGAATAGCCTTTCTGTAAACCATAAATTCGAAGGGGAATAAACTAATAAAATGTGGAGCGCACGGGAAGTTTATTTGATTTGAAAACGCGGGTTACAGCATCTTTACATTCTACTTCCGAAAAGCTTTCGCTTCAACAAAAATATTATTTATTTATTATCTATCTTTTGTCAGGTTGAATCAATACGGAAGTTAAAGTATGTGTCTCGGTTATAAGTGCATATGATTTTGTGTCATTCATGCCAGAGTCACATGCCCCCAATAACGGTAAGAAATTCAGCTAACAGCTGGAAAAATAGTCTTAACATGTAGATTCACCCGGTTCACACTATCAAACGCAGGTGGTTCCGCATTTTAATAACCGGAGAACTCATAATAATATACAGTTTGTCCTTGTGTGGTACAACTCTTTCCTTCAAGGCTGTGGTGAAGATATTATAGATAACAATTCACAGACAAAAGAGAGAGCAAAAAAATGTGAAGTGATGTGCTTAAATCATGAACTAATTAAATCTTATTTATAAATGTCATTTGAACTTCTATAATATGGTAGAGTTTATTAACTTTATTTATCATTTGTAATCTCTCATTTTTTTAGTGTCGTTATGTTTTTTTTTATAATTGAAAAAAAAAACTTTCTTTGTTAACCTTTTAATATCGGTTCATTTGCTTACGGTGGCTTTGTTCAGAGCCGTGATTTTTACAACAACGTATAAATGAACTTTCTTTATATTTAGAGTTAGTTTAATCAATTTATACATATAAAATTGTTTTAAGAATATTGTTGCAATAAATAATTATTTAAATGCAATATTTTGGCGAAAAAATTTAGAAAAAAATGACACATTTTCAAAACATTCTCCTTTTATGAGAAATACAATGATACTATTTTGCCTATTTATAGTTAAGACTTCTGTACAGAGCCTGAACTAGAATTTTAAAGATATATAATTTAAAAGTGCATGTATTCATATATATATTTTAATGTACCAGAGTAGAGAAATTTTAACAAAAAACACTAATGATTATTTCAATTGATCACAACTCTGGAATTAATGTGAATTTTTCAATACCTTTTGTTCAATATTTGTAGAGAAGCCTTAGCTGTTTTTTGGCACACAAAATAGTTTTATTACTGAAGCAATCTTTATAAAAAGAGAATGTTTTGGACGTATAACATTCTTTCTTCGCGCTTTTGCCAAAAAATTGCATTCAAACTACATTTTGTAATAATATTTTTGAAACAACTTTATACATATCTTGTGTGTTCAACTGATACTATACATCAAAAAAATACATTTGTAAGCTTTTTCAAAATCACGTCCCCGAACGTAGTCAATCACATTTAAATATATCAAGCACAAATGTTTATAGTTAACAAACATCTATAAATTCTTTCTAATTGCTCCATTTGTAGAATGTGTTGAAGATAAAATATTATTTTAAATTAGATGGAAGTTCTATTACCTGAAAACGAATTAGAATATCCTATTTTCTTTCTTTCTTTTTAATGAGGGTATGTTTATATAACTTATAATGTGCTTTCACAAACTGATAGGCTCTGCGTATTAAGAACAAGTTCCTCATTTTGAAAAGAATTTAGAATTGCTATCTTTCAACAAAGTATTTACAGACACGTAAAAAATGAGGCGAATGACTTACCAGTGAAATCTTATAATAAGCATTGAAAAAGAAAACGATTCATCCACAATTACGTCTAGTATCTCTAACTTTACACGCACGAAACAACTTTAATTCTCATTCTTGCTAATAAAGGAAGATAAACGGCTTGCAAATACTTTTATTGTTGCAAAAAATCAACACGTGTGGAATAAGTCGATGGATTATTTTTTGACTACAATGACATATGAAGCAACTATAAGCCGCCTTAATCACTATTGTTTTTGTGTAAATTTTTTTCACCATTTTTTGTCAAGTACATGGCATAATTTACATGTATATTCTAAAGGAAAGTACGTGTAAAAATAAATAACCTTTGTATGATGTTTATTGTAAGCGAAGTTGGAAGAAGTATAGCGTCAAATTAAAAGACTTATACCATAATTTGATATTGTCTCATAATGGATCTTGCCACGAATAGAAATTTACTCAAGAAGAAAATAATGTATTCGTGTAGAAGTTATTGCAATAAGTGTGCCCTATTTTTGTGATGAGATCGTATCATTATTTTCAGAAGCTGTATATTTTTTACAAAGAATGGAAAAAAAGGCTTGTTTGAAATCGTTCATTGTTAGAATAGGGAGGAAACCATGCATTTTGCGGTTCTTGACCTAGGTATAGTTTAAAAAACAATAGTTTTATTTTTTTTTAAATTTTACAATTTACGTTTCCAGTCAGGAGTTTCATTAAAATAATTTTCAAAATGAATATTATAAATTCATTAATTTGTTGCATATATGTACAAGAAAAATGTGTTTTTTTTCAAATTTCAAATCAAAATTGATTTTTGGAATATGTCACTTTGAAATGAAATTTTTATTCACCTAGAGATTTCATTGTGAATATATATATATAAGCGTGCACACGTGCATGTGCGTGCGTATATATGTGTGTAAAAAAAGAAAGAAATTATCTTTCTTAAGTGAACCATCTGTTTTTTGAGTGTTATATATATATATTCTGTTCAATATATATATATATATATATAGAGAGAGAGAGAGAGAAAATCTTAGTATGACAAAAAAGCTTACTTAAAATTCATAATAAATATAAAGAAACATGTATGTTAAAAAATCCTAAAAATGAAAACATGAATCATTTAGTTTTCTTTTTTACAAAATAGCTTCACAAGACAATAAATGTATTAATTTCTAAAAGTTTGATCAGTTCAAAATATATATATATATATATATCTTTTTATTTCCTTTATTTCAATAGTAGTTCTTTTTCCAAAAAACTTGGATGGATGTAAAAAAAAATTTTCAAGGGCAAATAAATGTATAAAAACTTTTCAGATAAATATATTTAAAAGTTATCAAAAACTGAAAACAAAACGCATTTTGTTCAAATAAAAAATTGCAACAAATAAATTTTAGAGATGGCTGATTTACTTGAAAAGTATAGCAATAAAAACTGAGTATAAATTCATGGAACTTGCAAAAATAAGCAATCGGAAAAGTATTTTTTGTAGTAAATAAACACAAATAGAATTCAAAGCTTCTATGGCAGTTTCTTAAGAAATTTTGAAAGATATTCAAAATTCTATTGAATAAAGAAAATAAATTGTGACATTAATTATGCTACTTCTACCATGCCTTCATCAACGACTTTTTTTCTTCCTTTAAAGTATGAATTTTGTAATATATTGCGTAACATAAGAAACATGAGTGTGCTTTCTCGGTTATTTTTATGACACGATTTGGCAACTCTAAATAATCATTCTTAGTACATGTCATTATTTTTTTGTGATTTAAAGTACGTGTATCAATTGATTTTTGTCGAGGTAATTTAGCTTTTCAAAAAAGCTTGAATAAATGTCTTAAATTTCAAATAACACATTCGTTTCACACAAAAATTACTTTCGGTGCATCTGCTGCAATTTTATTTGAAAATTTATTCCCCCTTCCCCACACCTCTTACTCACTATTTATTTTGTGGTTTTGATTATGATGAGTTTGTTTCCTTTAATATTAAGTTTTCAAGCAATATATGTAATTATGCTTTCAAGTAATGTTAATGTATATAGTGCCTTTACCGGCAATATTATTCATTATCATTTTTCCAATACAGTTGAGTCCCGAAAACTTGGCCTAATGTGGACCGAAGGGTGGCCGAGTTTGCGAATGGGAGAGGGGAATTTGAATTTGAGAATTGAGAGGATTAACGAGAATATGATTAAAAAAGAATAAGTACAAGCGTTTACCCAGAAAATATTCTACTGGCCTTGAATGTATTGTTTGCTTGAGAATACAATATATATATAGAAAATAAACTGTCCAAGCACTTTTAAACTAAGGAAAAGTACGTACTGTATGAAGATATAGAACATTTACTACATGAGAATGAAAATTACTGAATACATGGTATACAGTAATTTTCCTGATCAGATACACCTCAGAAAAAGGATTTATGAAGGCATAAAGCTATCTATAATGAAAATTAAGTAGTCGACTTTGCTAATACTGGCTACTTTCTTTAAAAAAAATGCACAATGACCTGTTGTCTTCCGTAGTGCACTCTGCGTTTTGCTTTTTATCACGAAGACGAACTGTAAGTCGATTACTGTCGCACCTTGTTCAAAATACTGAAGAGCGGTTTAGACACCCTTTAGTTCCTCCCTATGTGATATTTTAGGAGTTTGTACGATGTCCTCAACGTTAAAGTCTCCATCATTTTCCGGCACTTTTTCTTTAACAATGACACACAGCAGCAATAATTTCTGCATAGGACATAATCTCTTGCTCGGTATCGTTCTGGAAAGGGTCTACAGGTGGGTTTTCTTTTTTCGACCTGCAAAGGGTGTGGTCGAGTTATCTGGACTGCCAGGTTATCGAGTGCCGAGCTTTCGAGACTACTGTAATTTCTGTCATCAAGGACTGATCACCAGGGACGTCTTCACACATGGACCAACTGGGCCCGGGCCCAGGGCCTTGTCCTCGGTGGGGGCCTCGTTTCGTTCTCGCCTCTGTCTTAATAAGATCATGATCCTTATAATTTTAATTGTTAAACATTATTCCCGCACATATTCTCCAAAAAACATGGAATTTCAAACTGCATGTCGACTGGCAAAAGTGGTAAGACCGTATTATTATGCAATAACCGTTGTCCATGTCTAAGCCTGGGCCTAATACCATAAGCAATCATTAAACTCATTTTGTCGAAATGCGGCCATCAGTCGAGCCGGTTTGTGCCTAGGTCTTTGAGATTGTAAGTCGTGGACATATATTTGTTTCAAATTACCGTTGGAACGAGTATTTGACAATGCATGCTGTATACTATCTGCTTTTAAAGATCTCAGGTAGGGCCTAATTTTGCATAGGGGCCCAGGGCCTCAAAATTCTTTTCTGGGCTCAGGGCCTCTAAGAGTCTTAAGACGTCTCTGGCTATATACTGTCTGTTTTTAAAGATCTCAGGTAAGGCCTTATTTTGTATAGGGGCCCAGGGCCTCAAAGAGCCTTAAGACGTCCCTTCTGGTCTCATAGAAAACATTTTTGATTTCTCATTGGGATTAGATTATTTTATTAAAATGTCTAGAACCTTTTTCATATATTTTTAAATTCAAATAAATAATAAATCACTGAGCATAATGTATTACAGTTCATTTGTGACTCTTTTTAAAAAAAATTTATAAATAATTGTCAAGCTGAAATGATATTAATCACATAACAAAGAATAGATCTTTCTTTAATTTTCTCTTTTTGTTACTTAATTAATAAATATAACAGAATATTTTTGAAGTGTGACACATTAACAGTTGTTAAATTTACGTATCTAATTCAGTGTAACAAATGTGTATTTCATTATGTATATTTCCTAAAGTTATTGTGGTTCAAAACTTGTGTTCGATGTTTTGTATTGTTAAGAAACTGCACTCGTACTACTTTTCTATAAAAAAAAATGTTTTGTAATACGAGATTATATAATTTGAGCAATTTAGCAGTGCTTTGTCATAATTGATTGAGGAAATATATTACCTCAGGTTGAACTTTTTCTTTTCTTTCGTATACATTTTCCTCAAATTGACGAATTAAAAATATATTTTTAAAAGATTCAGATCCCTAAATTATTGTATAGTATTTTCTTAACCATGCCTTTGTTTGGGATTTCATATTTTTATTAATATTTAAGAGATTACAACTCATGGGAACAAATGTACATGCAACGCTAACGATTATTCTTCTCACGTAAGAAGATATTTTTTTAAGTATTCCTTTTTAATTGTTTTGGCTTTCCACGCAAAGAAATGGAAATTTAATTGCACCAATTCCTTTCCCTCCCTATCAAGGGGAAAAAATAGAAAGAAAAAAAGGAAACTCAGGGAGGCAAAATAGATTTTTCTTAACCGTCTAGGATTTCTTTCTGTTATGACAGAACCTGATAGCCTCTTCATTACACGCCCCTTGTTTTGAGTTGGAGATTTATACTCAGGAAGTGAAAAGGAATAACTGGAAATCACTGGACCTTAGCGTCCGCGTGGAAATACACTCACTCGTCTACCGAGAAAAGTAGATGATGCATGTGCGGGGGGTGAGGGGCCTTAGAACTTTAACGAACTACAAGTTAATGTATATTCTCTTTGTTAAGCCATGCATGATGAGAAGTTCTTGTAGAGGGGAAAGTTCCCAGCTAACCTAATAACATGACTTCCAGACCTCAAATGGTTTGATTTCTATCTGTGATAGTAATATGTCATTAAAATTGCTTTTATTATTAACTATAATGTAGATTAATAATTACTTGGAGAACAGAAAATTTCCTGCTAAACTTATGTGTATTTAGGTAATTCAACGTTAATAAGTCATTAAATATCATTCGGATGCTAATAAGTCATTAAAATTGCATTTATTGTTTTAAGTAACTTGAAATATTAACTCTTGGACGAGGAAAGAATTCTCTAATAACACGACTTATGAACCTTGGATAGTTTGATATCTATCGGTGCAAGTATCATATTTACTGTAATGTGGATTAATAAGCTCTTAGGGGGAAAAAAAGTTCTCAGATAATTTCATATTATTTAACGCTACTAATATAAATCATTAAGATTGCATTTAATATTTACTGCATGGATTAATTAACTTTCGGAGAGGAAAGACCGAACCTCAATCAAGTAATTTAATAACAGGGCTTCCGGATCTAGTGTAGTTTCAAATTAAATAATTCTATTAATGTGTGTCGCTAAAATTTTTTTATTTATTTATTGTGCTGCATTTTGGTAGCCAAGTCTTTTCAGACACGTTAAGTTAGTTCTCCAGAGTGAGAGCCATTTCATTGATGGCACAATCTAATGGAAGATTCCACTACCAAATTTTTGACGCTTGAGTTCAAGTTCTCGTCGGATGCTAAATATCGCTGTAATTTAATTTAGCCGAGAATATCAGAGCCAGGTTGATACTCACTGGATCTTTTATATGCCACATAATCATAGGAAACCACCCATCTGGTATAGTGGTCAGTGACTCTAACTGCGGTGCAGTATGGTCTGGGTTCAAATCCCGAAAAGGCATTGTTGTTTGTGCTGCAATCCTTCCTTCTTTCCTTTGTGTTGTAAGCCCCCGTGTGGTACATTGCGTGATGAACCGGGTTTATAAATGTTCTAAAAAAATAATAATAATAATCATATGACATGCGTGCCTACGATTTTCATATCCTGAAAATCTATTGACTCCAGTCGGGATCGAACCCGATATTAAACGGAGGTCTCATATTAACTGCAGCTTTAATTAATTATCTATTGATTGAGATGAAAACACGTTTTGTTAGCACAAGTTTCATTATAATTTTATCCTTACGCAACTTTTTTTCCTCCAGTTTGTTAATTATATTTTCATTTAATAAATAATAATAAAAAAAAACTTTACATTATTCATATGTAATTACGAGAAATATCGAAATAAATATGCACAAGTTTTTATGTTAAAAGAATTAAATGTTGGATAAAGGTTTCAAAACACCATTTCGAATACGTATTAATTATGCGAATAAATTAATGACTTTATTTCAGAATTTAATTTTACAATATTATTATAAAAAAGTTGTGTTTATAATTTCATAATTTTTCCCCCGTATTTAGAATAAATGTCGGCTACTTAGAGTTTATCTTTACTAAGAAACAAAATATTAGTCTGTACAAATCAAAATCGACTTTCAAGAATATTGCAAGAAAATTCAAGCCATATTTATGATAAATATTGATACTAGAAACTTCTTTATGTTAAGAAATATCATTCGCGTCTGTTAAAACCGACTAGTCGAGAAACCTGCGAGATTTTCGCAGCAAGTAGATCCACAAAACACTTCACAACATTCGAAAGCCTTCTATAATCAAAACTTTTTTCCTCTCTCCTTTTAATAAAAGGTCAATGATTGGATCAAGCATTGTTCATTCAACCAGACCCGGTTGTTCGAAACGTGCTATGAGAAATTTTTTTTTTTTTTGTTCCGTTTTCTCCTTCCCACACAAAACGAATATTTTACCTTCTTCAGGTACACAACGAGAGTCTATTTGGTTGTTGTAAAACCCAAGAACATTATCCGAGTCCCTTTTGAAAATGGTATTTCCAAAATGGAAGAAGTTCTAAATAATGCATTGAAAGGTTGAATTCAAGATAATAAGAATCTATTTTTATCTTTTTCAATAGATTTATTTATACTCTAGATTATTGTTCTTCGCGTCTTTTGTTGTTCCAATATTTAGGAGAAATTCCCCCTGCTTATTGTAGTTTTGTATCATTTAAAAATTGAATATAAAATTTGATTAGTAAAACCTTAAACAAAATACTTTTAAAAAAAGTATATTCGTAAAAAGCATATTTGTTAGTTCTTCGCAAAACAAAACAAAAATTATGAAAATAAGTTAATGAGATCCATTTATATGAAGACAGGATTTTTGCAACTACATGACCAATATCTTAATTTTATGTAACACTTTTAGATAACAATTTAATAATTCTATATCTTAAATAACTATGTCTTAATGTAATTTGGTTTATGTTATATGTTCCTTGGGTTTTATGTCATAATTCATTTTATAAATATTTAAATGGAAATAAGAAAAAATAGTTTCATTTATGTTTCTAAAAGTACTTTAAAAAGTTGGATTTCTCAGATAATGTAAGAATTTTAATTTAACAACTAGCAGGAAAAATAACAAAATCACTTCAGTAAATTTAAAAAAGTAAATGGAACAAATTTTGAAGAACTCTCGTACAGATACTACCATTACCGTATGAGAGTGCAGTTCATAAAGTAATCATCAATAATTAAGGAGACACATTACAATTCAATTGATAAAAATTGGTCAAAATATCAAATCTAATTTTTTTAGCCTAAATTATTCTTTATATACTTTTCTATAACCTTATAAAATTTGAAGACTCTTTAAGAAACGCAGAATTATGATAGTTTTTACGTTTGCTTTTATTCACATCCCTATGGCAAATCAAAACTTTAAACTTACTTATCTCAGAAAGATAAAATAACTAGTTTATCTTCATTTAAAATACAAAGGCTTTTTTCTATTGTGCCTAATGCTTGGATTTTTCTTACGAATTGCTAATAGTACATGTAACAAAAGATGGTATGCATTTTTTAATCGAAACAATACTTATTTTTTTAAAAAATAATTGAACTCAGAATTTATCATTTTTTAACGAATTTTCAATAAGCATTCATAAAAAGAAGTATTGTACAAATACCAATCATGTTATCGCAAAACCCATACCAACTTTTGTTATACGTAGTTTGAGGTACTTGTAAATCAAATTTCATACGTGTATGTAAATTTTTGTAGGAGGAGTAGCACTTTAAAATCACTTCACAAAATTTAAGTTTTTTCCTTAAAAAATTAAATAGCTAGCTTTTTATGTAATTTTGAGCACAAAATCTGTTTTATATAGTATACAAACATAGGAGGCAACCAAAAAAATTTTTGAAAATCCTTAAATTAAAAATTTTTGCGTAAATCGTACCATGTCCCCTTATAAAACATGAAACATCTTTAAGCTGAAAAGGAAATTACAACATTAAATTTAAAAACGACCTAAAAAACAGATAAAATAGGCCTGTCTCTGATGAAATTACCTACCATCAACACTTTTGCCACGGAGGAAAATATTGCGCCAAACTACGCCAACAGCACGTTTTTCTTTAAAGGACATGTATTTAATACGACAACAGTAATTCGCCAAGCTGGTGGCAAATAAAGAAGTTGAATTAAAAATATTATTCTAACATATGAAATAATGTAAACTCAAAAGTCTTAAACTGAAAAAAAAATTGCAAAATTAAATTTAATTAACTTAAAATGATTCCAAAAATTCGCTTAGAGTTAATTAAGCTTAAAAAGAAATTGAAAATAAATTACAACATTAGCATTTCATGGAAATCAAAAAAACTATCTGATAAGAATAAAATAGACGAAACCTTGATCAAACTGTCATCAACTTCGGCAAGGCATGAACTGAAAAAGAAAAATTACAAAAACATTAACTTAAGTTAAAAACCATCTAAAACAGATAAGTCGAACCAAAATTAGCTTCTTAGTGAAAAAGATAAAATAGGCCTTTTTTTCTTAGTTTTGGTCGAACTATATCCACAACATGCAAAAGCAGAGCTATAAACACAAACTACATTACCTTAACTAAAATACAATAGTTTAAAAGTACACTCAAAATTTTGTAATTCTGCTTCGAAGAACGAATAAATATAAAAATAATGAAACATAATGTTGATGAAAATATGTAATTATCTCCAAAAAAAACTGCATGAAGAATAATTTGTCGCATTCAAAAATAGACATGGCGTCATATCACCAGAGTGCAATAAAGAATCACTTTAAATTTGAATTTATATATATATATATATATATATATATATATAAAGTGAATTTCGAAAAACTCTTTTCGAGGTGCAAAACCCCATCATGTGACTCATAATTTTACTGTACCAAAAATCACACGTCTGTGTCTTTCCAATTTTGTTCTACATCGTTCTTTATTTTATTCTTCAAACTCTTTCGTTAGATTGTCTTTGTTATGACAGTTTTTATACTCATTTTTCGCTGGGATTAAAAATAGATTTAGTTGATAGTAAAGAAATGAGATAGACATTACGGGAAATATTAAATGGATCAATAAGCTTACTCACAAATTGCATCTTTCGTAGAAAATAGAACAACAATGATAAGATTTTAATAATCATGGGGAAAACAAAGTAAAAATTCTACTACAATCACAAATAATTCATTTTTTATGCGTTTCTGCTTTCTACTTTATTTCTCGTTATTTTTGCTAAAAAAAAGTATTAATCCCTTACCCACATTCTTGTGGGGGGAAAAAAGGGAACGCTTTAAAGATAGCTGAAGATGCCAAGATCATAGAAATATCAAAACAAGAATAACACATTTTTCTTTATAAATCTACTTACCTCTTTGTAAAATTCAATATTTAAGTTTCCCTATAAATTCGACCTACCTTTTTAAAAACCTTTGAATATTTACTTAGTCTCTCTAAAGGATTTAAATCTTAAATTCCGCTAAGTTTATATCCTCTATAATATATGCATCTATTTCTCCTGGAAGGTTTTAAAAAGTAGGATATTTCTCTTTAAAAATCCTTCATATTGAAATAGAAACTCCGAGTCGGAAAAGCAATTACGTAAAAACAGCATGAGAATGCGATGGTAAACATACACATACATATAAGATTAGTAAATTATTTTCCGTCACGACTATATAGTTGTTCAAACACTTGATGCAATTTAGGTACTCTTAACTGCTAACGTCAGAACTCATCCCTATAAACAGAATAAGACCTTATATGTTATAAGAATTGTGTTCTTATTGATCTATTTCGAAAGCTCCTCGTATTGACTAAATTGCTTTGTTTATTTTGATTTTTTTAAATAGCAGTTATGTTAATAAACGCCCCGAATGCTTTCAAATATCTTTTTTTAAGTTAATTTCTTTTTTTGAAGAAAAAAAAATACTGTATTTAAGCTTAAAATTAAATTTAATATTCAATGTGTTTCATATTAATCTCATTTATAATATTTTTGTACTAGTATTATTAAAATTGAAACATACTCTGTATTTTTATTTGAATCAATATTTTATGAAAAAATTTGTATTGATTAGTCATACTTAACGTATAAATTTCTCACCATGATTATTCAAACGGGTGAAAGAAAATATGTACTGCATAAAGTTGAGTCGTTTCTTCTGATGCTTTATAATAAATATCAGTTTATAGCAAAAGCACCTAAATTTGTACTTTAATATTTAGGATGATTCTCTTCATAAAAAGTTGTGCTCATTTATGAAGAATTCTCTTACCATCACTTGTAAATATTTTTAGTGCCTATTTTTTTCAATTTTTTACGAATATTATATCATTTCTAAATGAGTATCTCGCATTTTAGTACACAGAAAGTTGCATTTTCTTTCCTTATCTGTTTAACAACGTCAAATTTAAATATATAATGATAACCCATTTATAATTTGTTTGTTTGTTTGTTTTAGAACACGAAATATTTTATAACTGCATTTTATTCATTAATTATCAACTAATTTAATATCATAAATTTCAAAAATTATGATTAAAACATAAGATTCAACTCTTATCTGTAATCGTAGAAACATATTTATGGAGAAAAACCCATATATTTTTATGCACATACCTTTTTAATAATTGTAAAATCATAATTTTTATTGTTTAATATTGAATTTAAAAACTGAAAATCTATAGTCTCTTTATATTATACACTGATATAAACAAATTGCTGTTACTTCATTTGTTTTTATCTGTTCAACATTATCCAGAATATTATAGCTTTACAATTGTTTTTTTATTTGTATAGTATATCAAAATCATAATGATGGGAAACATGGCATTTTTACGTTAATGTATGGTTATTTTACTTCTAATGATCTGGAATAAAAATAAAAATTTGAGGCATTATGTTGACAAGATTGGGAGAATTCCATTTGTTTTTATGCGGTATCTTTATTTTTAATGAGGTATTAAACGTTTCAAAGTAAATGATATGCTTTAAATTGATAAGCAAAGCAAAAAAAAAAAAAAAAGATAATCTGCAGATAAAAAAAATATTAATATTCTTGATTCTTTATCGCTTAATAGATGTTTTTGATGTGTTTTTCTCCAAGTACTTTTATATCAGAGTAAAAAGATGTAATTATTTTTATACATAGTTTAGTTACAGGGATTCTTTTTGAAATAACATCAAAATCACCAAATACTTTTAGAATAATCATATATCTAATGTTGTACTTATTTAATATCGTCAAAATTAAAACCTTTAGCCTTAAGTACTTGTTTTGTTATAATTTTTGCAGGAAAAGAATAAATGTTCCAGAATGTGCATAAGTACATAAAAAAAGAGAAAACCATTGAATTTATTTCCATTTGGCTGTGGTTGGCTTAATCCTAGTCGCATAAGGACAATTTGTAAGATCTGCTTTTCGTAAGCAGAAAAACTTGTGCGAGTCTAATATTTTTCCAAAACTGTAAAATCTCAAATTGATAATCTTAATACAAAAACCAACAATTATTATAACTACATAAAATAATTCAATAATGTTACATTTTGCAAAACACTTTTGAATCATCTTATTTATTGTTTCAAATCGGCAGATATATATCTCATTAATATTTTTATCTTACAAAAATTAAAACTCATCTATTACATCCCTTAAACCAATACTATGGCCCATTCATTTTGTGCTCCATTTATTTTTATTTCGCGTACAGCTGTATTTTCAACGTGTAAGAAAATATATTGTTTCTGCTACCTATATTTCTTTAAAAATATATAAAGTTTTTCAAAATATGTAAAATGTTTCCAATTATTTTTTTAAAAAATGAGTAATAGCAATTGAATTTGTCCTTAGCTTATATTGCACCTTATTCTACTTGAAATATTTAAGAGCTTTTGGATGACTCCTATACGTTCGACCTTCACTTCTTAAATATTTGACCTTTCAAAGCACTCCTGCAATTGTTTTGGGACTTTAATCTAAACTATGTGTAGATCTATATCTTTCCATTCTCTAAAAACTTCTTTATAATATTTTACCTCCCTTTCCTGCACCTTATCCCCTACTTCGACTCACGCGAACACGTGTTTCCGTTTCATTGTCGCGTGCAATTTTAGAATGTTACTTTCTGCTCCAAAGAGTGACCTCAACTGTGACATCTAGTTCAGGTGAATGAGGGAATGTTTATAAACTTCGGCTTTATTTTAGTTCCAATTCTTGTTGCTTAACACGGTTGACTGTAATCATATAATAACAGGCTGTAATTATAAGTCATACATGGATAATAAAAACGAATGTCCGATAACATTTCGCAATAAAAGCACCCCTTCCCCCCCAAAATAATTGACTGAATAATAACAACGCTGAAGCATGTCTGTGATTTTCAGAAAGGTTTAAATATTATTTTCATCTTCTTTTTTCCAAATCCTCATCATTCATTAAAAACTGCTAAAACTTCTCAAGCAGGAAAAGCACTGCCCATATGAAAACTTGTCAATGGATTGCATTGACGGATGCTCAATAAGGATAACCTTTACGAAGGTCTTCTTTAGTAATGGCTGAAAGCATTAATTCTAGAATTTTTATAGTTGGACTTTCGAGGTCACAAAAATTTTGCCTATGTGCAGAAATGAAATGTGATGTTGTCTTTACTTTTTTCTTCCTTTAATTGTATTCATTTCCTAGTTTAAAGTCCTTATTAGTCATTGTCAAGAATATAATTCGCAACTGAAGAATAATTCGTAAATAATCTAGAAATGCATGTTATATGCATTTTCTTATACATACTTTATTATTATTCTATTGTCTTCTGAATACCATTCAAAAGTCTCCACATAAGTGTAGTTGTTGAACTACTACAATATTCTTTGAATAATAATAAAATGTTCTATTACGTAGGTATCAAGAATAAGATTGAAAAAAAAATCCTGAAAAAAGAATTTCGATTTTGGAAATTTTTTTTAAATGAATTTATGAAATATTTAAATTTTGTCTTAACAAGCACATAAGTAAAAATGCTAGTAAATTATATTTCATACCTAAAACAGCAGCAGCAATTTTAAGAAAATGCAGTTCATGGACAATGTTTTTATAAATAATATTCAGACAAATATAATTAATATACCTTTCCTCGGAAAAAACGCGTCTATGTACTAAGTGAAATATAAAGTATACCATTGTATTAATTTAAGAGAGAATACCTGATTAATCTTTTGAAAATAGGTAAGCGAAATATTTAGAATATCGATCTTCAGTTTTTTGTTGTTGTTGCTAATGTCACCTGTCTGACGTAGTCAGATCGAGGCACACGAAATTCATCATGGCATCGGGCTAGATTGTACGCATGTCGTTAGCCGTAGCTTTGAGCACCATGAAGGTGACAGTACGATTTGGCTTGGTCCACCCCCCAATTTTGAGGGAGAACACCATGGGAGTGTGGTCAGGGGCCTCTTACCTCTCTTCCCCTTCCACCAACCTCACGAGAGGACTTGCGGCTCGACGGCTATTTAGAGAGTACCCCCATGCAGCGAAGGCGCTATACATTTACAAACATCCATGCCTTCTCCGGGATACGAACCCAGGCCCTACGGCACAGCAGTCAGCGTTGCTAACCACTATACTGGATGTTCGACTCAGCTTTTTTTTTAAATTGATCAATTATAATAAAATTAGCATTTTTGTCAGTTTACCTTGCCTTTCATGAAATAAAAGTTGCTCTTGATAAGCATTCTTGTGATTTTTTTGACTTGTTGCACACATGATTAATTTAGATCTTCTACCTACATTTACTTTCGCCTACTGTTAAATCTTTCCAGGGAAGAAACACTGTCCCAGACAGTTTTCCGCCTACATCCATTTGCCTGCCCTGTTTAAGCGATTAGTATAACATGTTTGATGTGGGAAATCAGATTGGACAGATTGCGGTAGAAACAGTTCAATCGTGACTTGATTTTATTTAAAATTCCAAGATATATCTAAAATTCTCAATAATGACCTAGGTATCCTATTATACGAAATTTATTCTAACCCACATAGTTCCTGCGTTGTTGTGAGTATCAACAGTTCAATCAAAAATTTAAGTTTATGATTTTTCTTAATAGAAATATATTGTATAATTCACACACCCCTATCTCATTATAAAGTTATATCTTTGAAGTTACACTATCGAAAAAAGTTTTTTAGGAAATATGTTCAATTAAAATACGTAATAATGCATAATGATGTTTTAAGGAATCACAAAATCATTTTTAAAACAAGTAATATAAAAAAAAATTAAAGACAATTCCTACTTTTTTCCAAAATTTTATTTTAATTACTTTTTATAATTACAATTTTAAATACCGTGAAATCCGGCTTATAACACGCACTTTTAACATAAAAAATAAGATCGAAATTTACTGATGCACGTTATACGCCGGGTATAAAAATGATAGCTATAAAAAAATGAGATGTGATCATAAAGAGAAAGTAAGACTTCTGTTATTTTAAATTAATGACACATGTGAATTGAAAGAGTTGTAATTCTAGAAATATACTATTTATTCACAAGCCTGGGATACCTTAAATAAATGACTTAAAACATAAATGTTTCAGGTTTCTTCGTAAAAAAGGGGGTGCGCGTTATACGCCGGATTTTACGGTACTTACCAATTAATATAAATATGTATATAAATATGATAGAATCACAATATTAAGTGGCAAAATAGAAAGCGATTTCCCTTTCTATATATGATGCAAAACTATACTTTTGTTGTTATTACTTGTTCATTCATAAATTACATTCTCAGAAATTAGGCAATCCCAGGTAGGATTTGAACCCACGACCTTTGGGTTAGAAATCCAACGTTCTATCCATTGCGCTAAATGGACTCAGAGAGCACGTTTTCTTTTTATATATCGTGTTGTACTATAATTTTTGTTTGTTACTATTTATTCATTTTTTAATTTAATTTAATTAATTAATTATTGAAAAAAACTGTATTAATATCAAGTGTCATTTAATACAAGTTTTAAAAAATGTATTTGAACTTGAATGGATGAATAGAAAGTATTTTATTAACGATTGAAAATTGGAACAAGATGTATAAATAAGTATATATGTATACGTATATATATTAAGGAGAGTATGACCTAATAGTAGGAATTGTGAAAAACTGCTCCTATACTTCATGTTTAGTTTTCTCGAAACGAACTCTGTTTGTAATTCATTTATGACAAATTTAGACAAGTAAATATTGTAGAGAAATTTTTGTTCGTTTGTAAAGCTCTGTGACATTTTGTTCGTGTATATGAAAAAGATTATTTGACAAATTAATTTTGAAGCTCTACTCAACAAATCTTATATACATCGCATTACAGTTCTAGAATAATCCTATTATATTTAGTTAAATAAAATATATTTAATTACTGATTTTCTTACCAAAATATATCTTAAAGAATATCATAATATTACTTGAAAATAGAATTTTAGCTAGATTATTGATGGATTTTTTTTTTGTCTTAAGTGAATGTTTTTTTTTCTTTGTAGGCGTTGATGTAACCGCTAACCAAGATGAAATTTCGGATCACGAAATCTTCCAGTTGGAATATGATATACCAAGCAAGAAGTGGTGCATTCGAACAATGCAAGATAAATATTGGAGTTTACAAAGCAGCTCCGGAATACAAGCTAATGCTGATAAAGGGTATTTATTAACCATTTTCAAACCATACTTTTTTCAATAATAAGTCTAAAAGGCAGATTTCTTTCTTATTCTAATTTCTTAAACATTTAATTAATAAAATTGATATTTTGAAGTTATATATTTCACATTTTTTATTAAAATATAAACTAAATCCAAATCCATGATTCAATAATTCGATTTCGAATTGGCTGTTCTTAAAAATAAATATTATTTAGCTTCTCTCTATGTTCATCTTCAAAGTACATATGTATATTCTTTAGCTCAAGGAACTTATCAATGAATGTTTGTATTTTAACAATATTCCAACTGTCAAACTTTTATAAATTAATAATTTTAAATTTATTAAATGTCTTCTTTATTTCATTGTGCTACTCTCTAACAAGGTAGAATACAGATATAATCATCTTCTTGGCTGAAGATTTTATTCTATATTTGGGATCTATAATTTAGATATAAAAATAACTTCGACGTATTGTTCTTTAATGTTGCTTACTCAGGCTTTCTCCTTTGAATTCAGCAATTTCTTAGGTAAATAAATATAACGGAATCATTTATATCCTATTGTGAAACGGTTACAGGCCTAATTCAAAGCGATCTTAAACATATAACAGCTAAATAAACAGAAACGCATGGTTTTGCTCCAAATCGTTTTCACTTTTGCTTTCGATCATGTTCTCATGTTTAAAGAACATATAACTTTCAGCTGATATTGGAGAGATTTTATTTCATAACCCTTTAACATATACTTTTCCAGATTTTTTTTAATGTATGACAGAAAAAATTATCCATAGTAGCATATTCTATAAATCTGTACGAAAATCTAGAAAATTTTATTTAATTCATTGTTCCAATTCTAAGCTTTTATATTATATGCAGCATACTTTACTATGAAGCGATCAATAGTTACAATTTATTATTTTTTCGCTAAATATTTCAATAAACTTATTTTAATTTTTCATTCATCATTTTACATGTTTGTCTCTGTCATCTCGTGCAATGTAATACTTTCATGAGAAAACCTTTTAGCCAAACATCACACACACACACACACACAAATTCTTACAAACGTTGTTGCTGTATTTTAAGAATAAATAGTTATAAGAATTAAATGAATTGATTTCTCTAAAATTATATGTATCAACCTTGAAAATCAGAAATATAATGTTATGACAATATCAAAACTTATTTTGTTTCAATTTCTGCTATTACGTTTTTCAGTATCATGCGTGTATAATATGTACAATTTCTTTTGTGTTTGTGTTTGTTTATCTATGATAAATTGTGTCAAAATTCACTGAAATTCTAATTTAAAGTAAAACATTCAACAGAATAAAATAGTTAAACTACAAGACAAAATAATATAATCACAAGAATACATTAGCAAATTTTTGGACAAGTCTAAGATTTCAGAGTTAAACAAAGTCTTAATGCGCCAATCTGCCTCTTATTTGCCAGTATAACTGGCTTGGAATAAAATATAGAAGAAAAAATACAGTTAGAAATAATATAAAAAATTTTAAGGTACTCAAATTAATTTGTAATAAATTTAAATCACCATATTCCAAGAATATTTTTTAAAAGTTACCCATTTTACACAGAAAATTATGTAAAGATGTGTATAATTTTTTTTCTCTAAACATTCAAATTCGAAGTCAGATAATTTTCAAAATTAGTTAAATAGTTAACAACATCAGAGATAAAGTAAATAATAAATTTGAAAGTGTTAATTTTATCAGACTGATTAAATTTATTATAAATGTGATTTGTAGTATAGAATGCATAGAATAGTCATGTTCTGAATAGTATCTAATGAATTGATTTAAGTTATTAATTTTATCACAATGCTTATTGATTAAAATATAATTACGCTTCAAACAGTCAAATACTACGTTCTTATATATTAGTACATGAATATTACTATTTCAAAATGCTACTTAAATTAATATTAAATTTAAAATAAAAAATACCTCTTTCATCATAAATTACATCATATACACATAAAAAAATCATATATATGCAAAATTTGTAGCAACAGAATGGACAATGGAACAAATCGCATTATCTTAAAAATAAAAATTTAACTCTCACTCTAAGAATATGAGCAATCATTTCAACAACGAATAAAAGACGTAATTTTCGTTAAAGATTTAAAATTAATACAATTCTATCTTGCAACGAAGTATAAAAAGGCGTTATTCTATTTTTTTATGAACTATCACATATACTATAAAAGAATGGAGAACATTTCATATGTTTTTTGCATTATTTCGTGAGAAAACGGATTCTGGCTTCAGTTTTTAATTAATTTATTCATTTCTATTCAATACTTTTGCTGCCTTTCATGTATCGAATAATTGCTTAAGTAATGATTATATTTATGATGATAACACAAAGTGAGTAATATATATATTATAAATTAGGTGGCTTTCTGATTCTTTTAATGTGAGCTGTAATATTCCACTATTAAAATTCTCTTGTTCTCATAATATTTCTACATAATCGTATGAAACTTCTAGTAATTTTGTTTCATACGAATAGAATTCTTCGACCTTAATCAAAAGTACCGCCTTTTTTTGTGAAACAATACAGTACTTTGAACGTATTTCAATCATATTCTGAGTGTTTCTTTTCACTTCACATTATCTGTGTATTAATATTCATTTCTCTTCATAATACTGCATTTAATTTAGTGTTGTGACCTGAAAGAAATTGATATTATATCTCCAAACCCGAAGACCTTCTTACAATACCTCTTATAAATAAGAAAGAAAATCTGCTCCCCCCCCCTTCTCTATTCTCTGTTAATTGACTTAAACCACTTATACTAATCAGGGAGGTGTTCAATGCTTATTTCTATTGAACGATATATTTTTTTTCCAGAGCAAGATTAAATCAATATCATTTGTCTCTCTTTTGTTTCTTTTATGGTTTCTCGTGTCGGGAACATTTCATGTACACATGGGTCTATCTTTAGGACAAGTTGATAGATCTATCGGAGCATGGCCATGGGCCATTCACCTTCAAGGTCACTCAACTACCGTTATGAAGAAGAACGATGTGAACGATATTTATTCTTTTACGCTCCGCAGAACAAATGCTTCTAATTTTTCTTTACCTATGCTTATTGTCATAATGTGATTCCGACTTCGTTTGTTTCTCTTTTAGGAAAAGTTATAATTATCCTAAATATCTCACGGGACAGCTTTTACTGCACCAATATTTTTACCGAGAATAGAGATAATTGATTGCTATTCGTCTTTTGTAACTAACTCGTTTTTAACAAGCTGGCCTTGTTCTTATTGTTCCTGCGGTTTTTCAGCTTTGATTCCTGAAGAAACTATCATTCTTTCTCACCTGCTTCACATCCGATCCATGCTAATGAGACCGCATAATTCAGTTGTCTCTGCGACCGGAAGCTCTGAGAAAGACAATGTAATACCGAAAAAATATAAATCTTTTTAATTTTTATGCACATCAAAAGTCATACATTTTACATTTCGTTAATGTTTGGTTAAAGTAGCAGAGAAATTCCGTCTTATAAGTTGAAAAATAATGTTGACAGAAGGAAGATTTTGATTATATTTTGAAGCATAACAGTTGAAAAATACGATACACTCCGAAAATGTTAAATGAATTAGTTCCAACACCGTTTAACTAACTTATATTTGCATTGAAAGAGCAGATATAAATTATAATTGCAGCTAATGGAGCTACAGAATTGATCAAAACGGAATAGTTTTTCACTGTCTGAATATCTTAAAGAATAATTGTTTTATGCGCCAGAGTATTTTTTTATCCTTTCTTAATAAAGTTTTCATAAATAATTACAAAAGGAATTGTAGATGAATTACTCAATATGATCAATATGGCTCGTAAAACAATTTTAAATAATTGTTGATATGAGCTTGAGAAAAACAAAAATCTGTTGCAGTTAATTGTTTAGTTTAACATGAAACAAGCAAACAAACAAACAACCAAAAAAAGAATTCAATAACTTACTTGAAATCTCCCAGTAATATAGAAAAGTTTTGGTTCGTGTTTCATTTTCATTAGCCAGTTCTACAAAGACCTATTCCTTTCAATTAGCCCATTACAATTACATTCATGACTTTCAATCTTGCTCAAAAATAAAATTGAGAAGATCATGCGAGTTAGTGTTTTTTTTAATCATGTTATTGTCTTTTCCCTTCTATATACATCGTACTTCTTACAAAGTGCCGTCAAATTGGAAAACACGCATTTGACCTTACGGAAAAGTAAATATGTAAGGAAAAGAAATAACCATAAGCTGCTTCTCGGCCGGTGCGAAATAACTCATATTTCCCACAGACATCCATTGCGTTTCCAAAATTTTCATTAAAGGTTCATTACCCCTTTTTGTGAGGAATATGTGAATTGTTAATCTCTGCTAATGATGTAATGGATATCTATGGGAAGTGTATGCTTCTGCAGAAACAGTTTCATTTAATGTGCTGCAGACTCCTTAAAAACAGTGGATGTATTCAAGGTGATAAATCAAAGTTAAAAATTAATAAATTGCACCGCAATAAGCAATTTCATTGTCGGAGCATATTTATATAAGCACTAAAACATAGTATTTAATGTTTTTATTTTCCGATGTAAATAATTTAATTTATGTATTATAAATAATTCAAAATTTTCAAAAATAAATAAAAGAACTAAAATTTTTTAAAAAAATAGAACATTTTAAAATCTGGTTACACAATATCAATCATACTACGAAAAAATTAATTTCCAATCGATATTATCAACTATTTTCTTCTCCAATATAAACCTCACACACTTAACAGTAAAATTTTACTTTCCATTTTAGGGAAAAATGCTTATGATGTAAATTAAAATTATTATTAATTGAATATGACTGAATCAAAAACAGTTCTCGGTGTAGCTTGTCTCGTTGGCGTAGTGTGGAAGTCAGGGAAGAGGGGTCCCAGCTCAGGTGCCGTCGTCGACAATTGACCTTGGTTCCAAAATTACGAGGTTTGTCACCAATATCCCTCGAGTTGCTTTATATTGCGACGTTAATAAACACTCACTCACAGTGTATTTTAGAATTGTTTTAATATACTTGTGCGATGTTCTTGGCTATGTAAAAAATAACCTTAAATACAGAGGTCTGAATTTATATTATGAGAAGCTGGAACTTTAATAGTGGCAACACTTCTGTTAAAACACTACACAACAAAACCAAAGAATGTCCTGTATACCACATGTGAGCTACATACTTACCTTACCTCTCAGCAAAAAGACTCGTCATTCCTACATCACGCGCATGCGGAGTGACTCGAAGAACTGATCCTTGTATTAGCTTGTGGTCTAAAGAAAGTGTTGCCAGGATGTTTTCAAAACAAGAACAATGAAGTTGGATAAAAATTGAATGTGCCAGAGGTCGTACAGCACGACAATGTCATCTAGGGCTTCAAGAGGCTTTCGGGGAATCTGCATTGCCATACAGAACTGTAGCAAGATGGGAAAAAGCTTTCAATGAAGGACGCCAGACATGCATCGGCCAGGTCGTTCTAGTGTAAGCAAAGCAGAAGTGCATGATGTTACCGTACTAATGGACAGTGTTTGACCCCCATATCTGTGACTTAATTCCTAAGATGAAGGAGCAACTTCATGGGATTCGCTTCAAAATTGTTCCAGAGATTCTTGCGGCAGTAGACCAGTCCATTCTAACGATCAACAGAACAGGCACTGCTACAGGTGCTCTGCGACTTCCTCATCGTTGGAAATGGATTATTATATTGAAGCTCTGTAAAACATGGTGCCATGAATCCCTTTTGTGCTCCATGTAAATAAATTGTTGCCACTATTAAAGTTCCAACCCTCGTAGATACAAATTTTTCCGTTTATTACAAGTTATCTTCTTGGAAGGCCTATTCTTAATAACTCGTTACTCATCAATTTTTCAATTTTTTATACCATACTTAAGATCTCAAATCAGGATCCAAGGTTCATAATTTTGAACAGTGACCGTGAAAATATTTATTTGTCAAATTTGATAACAGGATCAAAAGTCCTCCACTTTCAAAAGTACTAAATATACTAAATTTAATTTGAATGCTTTTATGTATTAGATAAGAATTGGGTTATTTTTAAAATAAAATGAAAATTTAATTACTTTTTTAAATTTGTTTTATTTTTTTATTTCAGGTCAGCTAACAGTTTATTTTCTTTGGATTGGCAAGACGATGGCAGTGTGACCTTTGTCGCCAACAACGGCAAATGCGTAGTCGCCAAGAAAAGTGGCCATCTGTATGCAAATGGAGATTCTTGCGATCAAGACGAGGCCCGATTTTATTTTTACCTTATCAATAGACGAAGTCTCGTACTCAAATGCGAACAAGGATTCGTGGGCTACAAAAGTCACTCCAACCCCAAACTAGAATGCAATAAAGCTGCTTATGAGACCATTGTGGTGGAAAGAGACGAAAAGGGACTTTGCTACTTTAAAGGTAATTATATATAATTGTTTCTTTTTTTAAAAAAACTAAAAACACTTTTCAAATATTTTTTCTTGGTGTGTGATATCTCTAAATATCTCTTAGAGATGTTTAATTTTTTGACAGATTGATAAAACTGTGAAACTATGTTTTTAAATATTATGTGTACAAAGTTCGATCGATTCAAATGTAGATTTATGAAAATCCAAAAATCTAAAATTGAGCGTATTATTTGTGGTAAGACAAAAAATAGTTCTTAATTCTAGGTATTTTTAAAGGTTATTGTATATTCCTCCAAAGGAACTGCTTAGTTTGAAATTAAAAATTCCTTACATAAAAAGAAATTTCTAAGGAAGTACAAACATTTACGGCTGAAAATAAATACAACTTTTTATTTATTTCAAGAGATAACCGGTAAATAAACTTAAAAACACTTAATTAACACCTATTTACTTTGAGACTCTTTGCTACGGTGTCTCCTCCTCATGTTGCTTGAGATGGAGAACTCGTCGATCATTGAGTTTCCCAGGGGGATACGAACGCAGCATGAGGGGAGAAATAATTAAATTAAACTCAAAATGAGTACAATCAAGCAATATGTGTGTGAACAATTTACTTTTATAAAGTTAAGCACTAATGAGTAAGAATTAATTTATACTTATCTGAATTAGATGCAACCCCTTGGACTTGACAAAATGTAAATCCTCCTTGATGTTAAATGTGGTTAAGACAATATAGCTTTGTCATGGATTAATGTAGCAATATCGTACCCGCTACTTTTCTCCATAACCATCTACTATCAAATATTATCGTCTACTTCATTGACTATTTATACGCTGCTCGGCAGTGACATTCTTTTGCGGTGTGGCGTTGTTCTAGCTCAAAGTGCCAATTTCAGATGGACGGAAGAAAACCTGAGTTAGAGAAGATAGAGCTCGTGGATAGCCCGTTGTTACATCTTCTTTAATAATTATTTTTCCTAATTGGAAAAAATATAAAAATAAAAAAACTGTTGTTGTTGTTGTCGTGCCCTTCCCGCAGGGAAGGAATGAAAGTTGCCATTGCCTGTGAGACAGGTTGGACTTCTTAACGATAGATGGCGACACCACCTATCTCCACCTCCACAATTTCGGCATAGAACTGAATGGGAGGGAAATATTCTCCAGCCCCCGGCACTCGTGGTTTCTGCTGCGACCTCCCACAAGACTTTCGGACCCACTGATTTAACGAGCACGTACTCCGTCTATACTCGGTGGTATTTAGCGGCATCGGGCCACTAAATACTACTGTTAAATAAGTTTAGGAAATGGTTGCACATTGTTGTGAGGAAAAGAAAAATAATTTTTGATTACTAATTTCCCTATATCATGTTATTTTCACAGTTATTACGATAAAATGCAAATTCATTTATTGATATTTTTTAAAATTACTGTTAAATGAACCTGAATCATAAAAATTAGTGCAGAACAATTTTGTAAATTAAGTTATTTAACAAGCATTTGCTTCACCAGGAATATAATTACTTTCTTTAAGACATATCTTTTTGTGCATGCATTGTTTTAGCTTACACATTGCTGACATTTTTTTACGGAACAAAGTTATTCTTTTTTCTACACATATGAGTAATTTAGCAGTTAAATAAATACTTCCTTAAATATTAACTAAAAAGTTAGCACACGTTTTCGCAATCTATATTTCGAAAGATCATTTCGAAAAAAATTTTGAAATGCATTGTGAAATACTAAGAAAATGAAAGCTTTATAGAATTTTTAATCAACTGAAGAACAATTAAAGTGAAATAGAAATAAGTTAAATCTTTTGTTCCCCTAAATTACACTAAAAGGAACTTTCTCTAAATTAGCTTTATTATGATGAAAAATATTACAATTAGGAATGTTACAAACAGCAACACTTTAGAATGGGGTGTGAATAGATGAATCGTTTTTTATTCAGAAAATAGGATTTAAAATAAAAATGAACTACATCCTACATTCAATTATTATGAAGGTTAAGCTATTCTCTTCATTTATCACCATACAACAACCGGAACTGCATTCAAGCTCTTGCTGTGTATATCTCAAAATGCTTTTAAATTTTTCAGAAGTGGCTTGTATACAAATTTATTTTTGCTATAAATATTGTATCTGCAAATCTTAAAGCCCTCTAAGCGCATGAATTTGGCTTTGATATATTGTTTTATTTAATTAAAATAAATAATATTTATTTTATATACCTCCAGTTAAACTGCACAATTAATTACTTAGTGAAAAATTTTAAAACAAAGATTATTTCTTTAGATAAAGATAACGAGAAATTTTCCAAAATTAAATTAAATTAAACTTATTATTCATTTAAATCGGACCAGTTGTAATATGTGTGTAGAGTTATTTAGAAGATATAAAAATATTTTCTTATAAATAAAAACGCGATGCAAGTTTTGGCAACTTTATATGATTGGACTTACGTTTCTGAAATAGCATACATATATATTAGCTGTTGTACCCGTTCTTCACACGGGGAATTGAAACATTAAATAATACAGATTGAAAGATAAAGGAGTTTTTAATGAGATAATTTTATGTGAATTGCAAATTAAACAAACAAAAAAGACTTTTTGCGTATCTCAGCTGAACAAAAAAAAAAAAAAAAAAAAAAAAAAAAAGAACCATATTTGTTAAATTTTGAATCTAAAGGTGTTATATCTTATAAAAAGAATATTTTTTATTTATTTATAACTCCCCGTATCTCTCTTGTGAGTCGATTTTTGAAAACACCTTTCTAAGCTGATCTCTGCTCAGCAAAAGTAACACATTGTTACAAATTTTGTATAATGAACTCTTAAAGTAGTGTAAATAATTTATATCTGGATGTGTAATACTTTAATATTACTTTCTGTTGTTTTATTTTATGTTAAAATTGTAATATTCGCAAGCAACGCCGTTCCTTACATTATAATGGCGATTCAATGGAAACATAGCGAAATATTAGTGACAGATCAAAGTTGGCATCCTTTTTGGCAACCACGTTGGCAACTTGGTGATTGATTGAACGGTGCAGAAGTTGCTGCAGCGCCACCTGGTGGGGAGTTGCAATAAAGAGGATAGCGCGATTTCATATATACAAACATCCAAACTCTTCACCAATGGGAGAACTTTGAGCCTCGACTAATTTGACGTGTATCAGCTCCTCTATACGGCGGGTCTTCAGTGGCACCAAGACTGCAACAAGTGATAATGTTCTTTTCCTTGAAATCTACAGATTTAGATGGAGGGTTGAGAATTACTTTAGAAATCAGCCACTAAACTATCTGTAATTGGAAGATGGCCCCTTGAAAATCATCGCTTCCTTTCACACGTGAATTTAAGCAAAACATCCACATTAATGCGTTAAATACGCTAAGATCCTCTCTCTATTGTGTGAAAACACAATCCAAACCTAAACTTTACTCTTTCTCATCATAAATAAAAAGTATATATACCAACAATGACACACACAACCCGAATTTTTTTTAATATCATTATTAAAGGACGGAAGAAACGAATTAATTATTGTTATTTTTGTTTTAAAGAAGTAAAAAGGGGGAAAGCCCAAAGAAAAAAACTTTACAGCAACTTGAACTGACATCCTGTTTCCTCTGTTTTTGACGACACAAAAGGGGGAAAGATCTTTTTAATGCTGTTAGATGAGAAGATGAGAAAAATAGTTCTTTGATTCCTAAATATACAGTAATCAAAATAATTGCGAAGTCTGTAATATATGCTCAAATTAACAAATAAGTGTTATAAAAAAGTAGAGTAATAGGGTAACAGTAAAATTTCATGTCACAGTTGACAAAGATCCAAACTGACTTTCATTACATCAAGTAATTTATAACAATAAAAACTTAATCGCATTATGAATAATTTTTATATTATACAGGGTAAACCCAAAATCTTATTGCCCAGATTATAAATATTTATTGTGCTAAAACTATTATAATTAGATATATGTTCGCTTGGAAAGTACTATTATGAATTTTTAAGAGACCGTATAACTCAGTAAATTTAAACGTGTACCCTCCTTGGTAGTTCGAAGGTACTGTAGTTCCCGCCAAGTGTTCTTTAACGCGTCTTGCACTTTATAAGCATGCAACCTAAACCTTTTATGAAGAATTCTTGCCAAACTTGTTTGAGACATTTGACGTTCACGTGATCCATCACAAATTAATTTAGTAGGACTCCGTTGAAACTGCTAAACGTGTTCAACAATTGCTTCAATTACATTAGACGTGTTGGAGATTAGAACCCGCGATCTATGGTTTCATAAACACGTAACATATCTCTAGACAAAAGTAATCACTCCTGTCCGGAAACTGTTACTTGCTTATTTAGATATCACCACAGTACTCCCCCACCAGTGAATCGGTGGATAGGCGAGCGAACGAGATATTTGTTGTTATGGCGAGCGGGTGAGTTGTTACTGTTGCGTCAAGTGAATCTGACGACTTTGCTTGCTGCGTCAAGTGAGTCTGACGTGCGACTTTATTTTCTGCGTCAAGTGAGTCTAACGACTTTTGATTGCTCTTTTTGAGGTAGATGGTGCCAAGACACATAAGTGGTTTGCGTTTTTTCTTTTCAGTCAAGGTCACCAATGTTGGAGATTAGAACCCGCGACCTATGGATTCGTAAGCACGTAACATACCATAGACAAATGTGATCACTCTTGTCCGGAGGCTGTTATTGGCTTATTTAGATACCACCACAGACCTGCCACTTTTGGGAAGATTCTTAAGGCTGCCTGTTCCTTTAAATATTCCATACTATTTCTGTATTGATTTTGCGCGAGGAGGTTTGTTTCAATAACAACGTCGAAGTTTACTCTGAGCATTAATCGGTGATTTCGTTTCGTGAAACCAAAACACACATTGGGCTTTCTCTTGAATCGAGGCCATTTCGGGGGGAGGGGATGATGTCTTCCTTACAAATGTTTCCCTAGTCACTCTTGAAGGAGCATTAGTGTCATCTGCGGCACAAAAGATAACTACTAAATCTGACCTATCCAATCATAAAAAAGTTGCATTGTTTTATTTAATGGTTATTTTGCAATGAGTTTTTGTAATTAGGGAAAGACTTTTGGTTCACCCTGTATTTATTTATTTATTAAATAATCTGATTAAAATATCAATTTTCTTTTATATTGACATTGTTGCTTCGATATAAAATTTTTGGCATTGTTGTTGAAAATATAGTCCAACCTATCAGCGTGACATTCTGTGTTATTTAATTACCATTCATTTTTACTTTTCAGGTTCAAACGGCAAGTACTGGAATGTTTGTGAAGATGGTACCATTACTGTAGATTCCGAAATTCGACATGGCTTCTTCCTCGAATTGAGAGAACCTTCAAAGCTTTGCATCAAAACCGCTCATGGAAGTTATGTTATGGCGGAAAAGAATGGCACATTTAAAGTTAACGGAGCAAGCTACGACACCGCTACCTTTTGGGAATATTGAGAGAAAGTCGTGTTCATTCTTTTTTCTTAAGAACAAATGTGTTACATCCTTTCTGTCATTCATATGATCTTACTAGTATTACGGCTGTAAAAGTCCTTGCCAGTGTTGTATGCACTTAAAGAATATTTGTTTTCCTACCCCTCTTTCACAATAATGTGCATGAACTTTTGTGAGCAATTATTTGACTTGTCTGTATTATCAAAAATCTTCGTACATTTATCTGATATTACATTTTAATTAGTATTTTTATATAATAATTACATTATATTAAATAAGGATGATTTTAAAATTATCTGAGATAATGTATGAAATGAGTTTTAAAATTGCTTTGGTTTAAGTATTACAACATCTATTTTAGAATTTTTTTGCTTCTAAATGTTTCACCTTCAGTTTACAAAATGAATGAACGAGGCAAAAGTTTGTGATATTTTTGTATACTTTTATGCGTCTTGAAAAGAAATATTTAGCATATTATATAGATTTTTGTGATTATCTATACATTTAGAGTTTTTATCACGTATTTTTACTAATTTTTGTTTTGTTTCATCTTTGTGTTTTTCAATTGCTGAGCAATGTTACTCGTTAGTGATAGTGTAGTGCTTGTTTCCATGTGTCTTTTGTTTTTCTGTATACCTGTAATATAATTAATACAGGTGAATGTGTATAGTTTTTTCCCCTGAGGTATTTACAATCTGCAATATTTTTATATAGAGTTACTGGTGTTGGGTTACAATTTAGAAAGTATATTCCAACGTTATGGTGCTTATAAAACACCTAAAGTGTCTTAGAAAATGTATACAGTTGAAATTTTATAACTTTGTGATTTAATACCTTATAATAATATATGTCAATGTATATAAATAAAAGAAAAGGTATGTTTTTATTCATTTGATAATTGTATGTGCCTCAGTTATGTAAAGACAATTCTCTCATCAATATAGCGACGTAGTATCGAAATATATTTTATATTTTCGTATATATGCTTTATATAATAAATGCATTTCTTTGTATTTTGAGTCATTTGTTGTCTAGACTTTGAAAACTGATCTCACCTTTTTGCTATGTGAATACAATTTTCTTTCCAAAATTCAAAAATTACAGAAGCATTTCTTTTTTAATACGTTAGTGTAGTTAAAATTATCTTCATTTTTTTTAATTCATTATTTTTTACCATCTTTATATTAAGGTCTTTGTTGGCTGGGTAGCGTAGTTGTGTGGTTTGGCGTTGGCTTTGTACGTCCAAGTTTGCGGGTTTGGCCATGACCCATGACGGTTAATTTCCATGATGAAAAAAATGGTCAACATCCCTGTTGTATGTGGCATGTAAAAGATCTCTTGAGGGCATATTTGGCTTGGGTGCTCTCGGTAAAATTAAATTTCAATAATGATTTCGAATCGTCAGAGCTCAGATGTCTTTCCTCTAGTCAGGGAAATGGGAGTCAAATATACTTGCAGCAATTGGTATACCACCTATATGGTGCCGCATAAAAAAGAGGTACCAGCTCTCGGGGAATGTACTAGGTCTGCAATGATATAACACCAATCCCCACCCTCATTAGAAACAAACAAATATTAAGGTCTCTCAAAATTGTATATTAATAATTTCATTGTTCTGTTGTGTTACGAGATATTACTTATATTTATCATAACGAAAATATAGGCAATTTGGCAATAGATATTCAGAGTTGTGGCTTTTTTGGTCGTCCTATAGAAATTTAAATACACAAAACCAAAGATCTTGCGTTTATATGTAATATTGAAACAATAACTATTTCGTTATTGTAAAGCAGGGAGGGGCAGACTTTTTCAGGGTACGGGCTATTTCAAATTTTTTCAAGGTGTTGTGGTCCACCCATTATCAGGTATTGAACATTTTACAGAGCGCTCGATCTCTGTCGAGATCATAATCTCTTGTCAGGAATTATTGGGTTGACTTTGTTGCTATAATTTGCCCATTATCAGTGACCCACACAAGGGGGGGGGTCCACAGGTCCGGATCCTCCTCCATACCCCATGATTTTTTTTCGATCGATTATATCCCATGTATATAATACATAATATTTAAGTATTTGTTATTCATAATTTTTTTATTAATTAATGCTAATTATTTATTCAATAATTTATTTCTTACTGTTCTTTGTTCCCGAGAATCTACAAAATGAAGGGGGGGGGGATATATGTTTGGCAGTGTATTGAGGTAGGATACGAGAATGATATACATTCGACCTTGGACCACCGTTCCGCTTTGAAAAATTCACGAGTGCGCCAACTGCCCAGCGTCGTAGGTGTGGTGAGGTAAGGAAAAAGCCATTATTTATTATAACTTAATAATAAATACGGAATACGTACTTACCTATGTAAATAAAATGAAAAACTACCTTTTTTGAAAACGCGTTTAAAGAAAAAAGCAAAATACAAACATAATAATAGTCACAAATATAATATCTAATGACCCATTTATTATCACACAACTCAAACTACATTAAAAAATAAAACATTTCCATCTAAAGTTAGTTCTCGTAATTATAATCAGGCGGTATCTAACGGCTAATCTTCAGGCGGTCACTCCAAACTGTCTTGGCGGTCCACCGGTCGATCGATCGACTTAATGCCCACTCCGGTTGTAAGGTATTCAAATAAAATCTATCCACTCTAAACGGAGCTCGTTTCTCGAAAAATATAGAACAATAACAACAAAATCTCATAAATTTCATTAGTTTTTGTTTATTAGATCATTATCTACCAAACACATACATATTTTATTTAAAATTCTCTGTGCGCGTTGATAACAGTTAAAGAAGAATGAGACAGTTGGTTGTTTAAGTATAATTTAAGCTTCCTCTTCTACATGAAATGTTTTTGCTTGAAAATTTTTCTTAACTTATTTTTTGAACAAGCTTAAGACGTGAAAGTTTTAAAGAAAGGATGAAACCTTTATATAGGTCAAGAACTTTACAGAGTAATTCTTCAGGCTTTTGACTACTTAGATAATGCTTCAACACCAGGACCAATAAAAAGAATCCCTAAGTTTGGACAGTTTTTTTTTATCAATAACAGATTTGTAGAGGATAAATATTACTTATCTGTTATTTAAAATGGATTATGATTTATTTTAATGAGCAAAAATACAAATATGTAAATTTTCTAAGTGAATGTGAAAATAAATGAATATGAAACATGCATTATTAAAGTATATTAATAAAAATAATACACGAAAAAGATTTTCTAAGAAAGAGAAAATTTTTAAGATAATTTATTTAGGAATCTGATTGAAGAGTTTAATAGGATAGACAGAATCAAAACTTAAAATATGCTAAATATGTTTCATATTTTGCAAAAATTCGAAGATTTTTAACAATTTTTCCAGATTTTAAATAATTTTGTTACCATTTTGGTATAATCTTGGAAAAGTTAAGAGTTGAAATTGTAATGTACATTCTGTAGAACAGGGGTGAGACTTTTCCAAGATACGGGCTACTTCATATTTTTTCAACGTGTTGCGGTTCTCCCAGTGGTGTAGGTGTAGTGATCTAAAGAAAAAGATCTACAATATTCTTTGTAACTAAATAATAAATACGAAATATATACTTGCCTACCTTTTACTGAAAAAAAAACATACTGCACTAAAACTGCGTTTAAAACAAAACGCAAAATACAAACATAATAGTAAGAGCCGATGTATGTAGTTAACATGTTCGCTTCCGAGTCCGCGCTATCGTGGGATGGAAAGTTACCACGAGAACCCAATCCCGTGGAAACGCGTGGCTTAGGATTAAGCCTCAATAGCCAATCCCGGGCTATCGCTAGAAGAGCTGATCATTAATGTTTCTTCTTCCCTTCAGTCTGCGTGCGGGGGAAAATTTCTACGGCTGGCATCACGGTGATCGCATTTTTTCCCTACAGAAAGTATTAAGCGTCTTCGTGACCTTCAAATTAAGGTACATGTGTCGTCTACACATTCATCGAATCATTTGCTTAAGTTAAACAAGCGCATCGATTGTAAAAAGCTGATTCTGCAATCTAGCTGGCATCAGGGATCCATTAATATATGCTTCTTTTATGATATATACTCGTCTTAGGTCTTAGTAAAGGCGGTCACCCCAAAATGTCTTGGCGGTCTACCAGTCGATCGCTGTCGACTTAATGCTCACCTCTGCTGTAGAATAACGAATATTGACTGAATTTCCTACAAACGTTTTGTTCTTCATTGAGTAGATTGCTAATTTTGTACTGTTTAGGGAAACTTTATACTATATTTATTTATGTAAACACACCGTTTATATTTTAACTAATGTAAATAAATAAACTACGTTCAAACTTGAGGGACATGTAAATTACTTTCTCTTGTGACTATTTTCAAAATTCAGATTGAATAGCGTTAGCATGATGCATAATATATATCAAGTTTCTGAATAAATTTTTTGTCAGCTAGTGTAGGAAGATATTTTGTAGATGAGAATTAGGATTAAAAAGTCATTCTGATATGAAAAAAAAATTCCTCCCTCCTCCTTGGTGAAAAATATGGCATTAAAGTTTGTCTCTCAATAGTTTTTTCTTTTCATTATCAAAAAGTAATCCCTTTAGAAAGAGTTGAATACAAACATTAAATGTTCAAATTATTGCCATCAATCTATGGTATGACGGGTAGTCAACACAGTTCAGAAACACCGTATAAGTTACAATTATTTTTAGCTGCTGCTACGTCACTGAGCCTCGAACAGGAGAGCAAATGGTCACCTCACGTCTGTACCATTGAATACAGGGTAAGCTGGAGAATCTGCTGAACCGAGTTTGTACAGGTCTTTCAAGAGGCAGTCATGTCCAATTTTAATTCTACATGTAGCGAACCGACAGATCTAGGGAGGTCACAGGAATAGAACCTTACGTTAAGGAGCTCCAATTCTTTCCCTCCACACATCCACAGAGTCCCGAATCTTCTCTTGGGCCTTAAATCTAGCATTGATGATTCTTTTAGCACTTCATTATAAAAGAGAGAGAGAGAGTAATGTTAGGGAAGATTAGAGCTAGCCCCTTCTCCAGGGTACAACACTCATAACCAATAATCCCACAATGACCTAGAATCTAGGGTGAGATTAAGACCACTATCCATCAAAGAATGAATTACAAATTGATATATAACTAAGTACAGGTCCATTGTTTGAAAGTAGAACAATAAATTACTTTAATAGTGGCCTGTGAATCAATGAATATCACAGTGTTCTGATCTTCTCTGTACTGATTTCAATCAAAGTCATTTGGACAGCAGCCCCAGCATCATAGTTGGTACAATTTGCACTAACAGACCCGTTAAAACCTGAGTGAAAAGTAAAACCCTGGTATCAACAGCGGTAGCTGAACCATGGGTGTACACATGCAACCAGTGCGTCGTAGGAAAATCTTTCTCCAATAATGACAATCTTCGATTTTGTCTCAACATAAAATCTCTTACAGGCTGGCAGATCCATTTCTAACTTATAATTTGTAGTGCTTAAATGTCGTAGAAACTCATCAGCTTCAAGCACGGGATCTATTAATCTATGATGTCTATTAGATGAGAGACAAACAACAGACAGTTCATTTGTCACATGTAAGGAGGTAGGTTGGGAATTCAACCTTCGATCTGGAGACTTGTACATCTTCCTGAAGTCACTCGTTTCATCAGTATTTGAACCAACTTGCTAGCACTTATTTTCCTTCGATGAGTCAGAGGTTGAATATTGGTCTTGCAATTGACATTAAATGTATAGGAAACAAACTTTTCATTTCATAATTATATTAGTAGGCTTCTACCAAACTGTAAAAGTAATTATTTGCAAATTTTAGAATAAGACTAGCTGCATAACCCAGCATTGCACGGGCTTTTTTCGAGTTTATAACTTTTGGCACATGGAAATTTCTTCTTCCCCTCTTGGTGTCAGCACTTCCTGTGTGTGACTTTTATATTAGTATATCATTAAAATTCTATTTTTAGAAATTTTTTCCACTTTTTTGCCCCCTTTCCAGGGTCTGTTTCCCCTTCGCTTAGCCCGGAGTTGCATGCACTTTTACCAAGAGTATAACTTTATCCCCATAGAAATTACCCGTTTCCCTCTCGACGCCAGCACTTCTTGGTGTATGTGTATGCGCGTTATGAGTGAGATTATTAAAATTCCCTTTTCCGAAATTTCTTCCACTTCTTTTTCTTGTCAGGAAGGTTTCTTTTCTCTCCATTTCACACGGGTAGCACGGGTTTTTTTTTCGAGTATAAAATTTTTTTTCATCAGGTATATGATTAGTTTCGTAAATTATTAATCTAAAATAGAAATTTAATCTTCATTTGTCCACAAGAAAACAGACAACGTACAATTTTATTATTAAACTAGCTGCAAGTACCCGGCTTTGCCCGGGTTTAAAATAAGGTTTTCTACAGAAGCGAACAAAACTGTTTATTTGCCTGCAATAAAAGGGTACAAGGCAAAGGGTACAATCTTAAGGCAAAGTGATAGACAACATTTTTGGCAGTTCCATTTGGAGTGTGTACAAAAAGATTTTCCTCTTTGCCCACTCTGGAGCAGGCCACATACAACTGCCCATGAAAAAAGCATGGGTGTCTGCAAGTCTATACCAGCAATCCCTAGAGACTGGCCCTGGGACTTGTTGATGGTCATGGCAAAGCACAGTTTCAAAGGGAACTGTATTCTCTTGAATTGTATGGTGTTGTCTGAGGGAATGCAATTAAGACATCCTTGTATTCTTGCAATTAAGACATCCTCACCCTTAGCACACCCTGTGAGTACTATGGCTTGAATGACATGTTGCATCAGCTTTTTCACAATTAATCTTGTGCCATTGCACATTCTGGGTGCATCAATATTTCGGATCAGCATTATTGGAACACCAACTTTCAGAATCAAGTTGTGGGCTTGCAAATCAGGAGTCTGGATGGAATTCAAGAACTCAATGGGATACTGTACTGCTTCATCATCATTAAGGATGCAGTCCAGGCATATTCTTGCTCTGGAACTTGCTTCTGAATGGTGACATTGAGCTTCTCAACCACATCATTTTTGCCTGCCAGAATTGCTCCGTGAGAAAGCCAGTCCTGATCCTTGAAGTTTTGCTGAATGTTAGGATACACCTTGGACAGAAGTTCGTCAGGAGAGTTGACAATTTGACCCCATGGCAAAATGATGAGGCCTGTTGAAGAATCTTCAGGAACCTTACCATCTCCAATCTGGAGCAACTTATTTGCAAATTGTCCCGCAGACAAATCACCCTGAATGTGTGACCGCATGTTTGTAGTTAGACTGAATTTTTCGATATGGTGCTATAGATAAGAATTTTTCAAACAGGCATTGACTGATCTGCTGGTGAGCCACGTGTGACAAGTGTTTGTTGAAATGGGAAGTGTTTGTCGAAAATCACCAGAAAGCACAACAGTTGCTCCACCCATTATTGCAGAGCTACCTCGCAAATCCTGTAATGTCTTGTCAAGAGCATGGAAAGCATTTCTGTGACTCATGGTAGCCTCATCCCAGACAATTAGCTTGCAGGTTTTGAGAACATGTCCCTGTCCTTTTGCACTTGCTCATTTTCTCCCAAGAAGTAAATCTGGAGATATTTGCTGTCTTCAGCATTGGCTGGAGGAAGAGGTCCATCATTGTGGTACACTTGGCCTTGGACCTTGAATGTTGGTGTCCACCCATTATTCAGGACAACATTAGACTTGAAGGAAGTCATGGAAAACATATTATTGAATAGTCTAATATGTTTCACAAAGTCCTTTGAATGTGCAGTTTCACCCTTCAACAAAGTGTACAATAGTTCTGGTGGCTTTAGAATTGGTGGCAGTTTGACTTTACCACTGGAGCAGCACATGCCTGGAGTTTCTCCTTTCCACTTAAGTGTACTACACTTTAAACAAACATTTTACATTCTGACAATGTCAAGAAGATTGTTGCTTTCATAGTCATATCTTGGGTTCATATCACCCTACACTTGTATGACCATCACTTTTACTTGCATCCTCATCATTTCATCATCACCACAAAAACATTCAAAATCACTCTCAATGACAACTTGCATGGTTTCCTTTTTTTCTCTTTTTTGGTTCATTATCACACGGCTCAGAACAGGCACATGGAGCACTACTTTTGGCTAGAGGAGGCCAGAGTGAGGTAGGGATGGAACGAAACCTGTTTAATAACCTTCCCCGTGTAATTTTGTGTACGTGTACCAAATTTCACGTTATTTGGATGTCTGGATCTTGAGTTATAAGGGAACAGACAAATAGCCAGACCACAAATGCGTCTTATATGTATATAGATAATTAATTTAGTAAGGAATTATAGAAAACACGATATTGCTTTAGTTTCTTTAAAAATATTAATTTATATCCATTTTCATTAAATAATGAATCCAAAAACTCTCACCGTTAGCTATCGAAACGACTGCGTTATTCCATTAAAAATATGCATTTCTAAAAAAAACTATGGGGAAGGAGCCTAGAAAAATTTGCTTACATTCACTGTATAAAAAGATTCCAAAAGAAAATGATACTGTTTGATAAAAACATTTCAGCATTTTCTTATTTTATTAAGGTTTTCAGTAAATCATTTTTTTAAGAATAGGGAAAACTATTTGTGATGCATTATAAAAACTAAGCTCTCATTCGTTATTTTATATATAAAACAATAAATACTTTCTTAGGGCTTAAAATAATAAAGGGGGGGGGGGTCTTCTTTACTTACATTCACTATATGAGGAGAAGAAAAACTTTTAAGAAGAAAGCACTTTTATCTGACAGAAACATTTCAACATTTTGTTCTTACATTTTAAAGATTTTTATTTCAGTAGAGTTTCTTATAGTTTCTCATAAACTAAGAAAAAGGTTAACAAACGGAAGAAATTTTTATAAGGACCAACAACGTGTTTCACATAAACAAGGATACGGTTCAAACACTCTCCGAAAGTTGTCTTTCCGCACATGCGCCTTCAGCACTCGAACTCGTGAATTCTGTGGCAGGTTTACAGCAATTAATTATTAATGGCATTTAGCGCTTTTGTTAATAGCATTTTTACGGCTCCCCAAAACAAAAAACGTACATTTTTAAAAAATAGTTTTTTGTATGAAAAAGGCAGGAAAAAAGAAATTTTTAAAGTTATAAATCGTTCCATAAATTTTTAAAGAAGTTGTACAATATTCCGTTTCAGCTCAACTTGGCATCGTTCATAAATACAGAAAGTGAACTAATCTGCTTAAAAAGTACTTATATATATATATTAATTTAAATTTAAGAAAATCAATAGAAATTTGTAAAAAATTTCAAACGCTTAGAAATTATGATTTTAATAATATATTTCAAGTTATTCCCGTTTTAAAACCATGTTATTTTTTAATCGCAGTGAATGAATTACGTTGAAATATTAACGCCATGAAATGTGCCAGTCTTTCTGAAAATCGGTTTTCAACTCCAACTTACGCCATTTTAAAAGCTTTTTTTTAACGTACAATGTATGTATGTACACTGGTGTCCAAAAGTTAAGCATAAATCGTAAAATGCGAAAAACATTGAGTAAATATTCGTAAAAGTATTCCAAATTTCTTGCGGATATTAAATGGGTGAAGAAGAAACATTGGGTTTATGCAAAACTTTTGAGTCGACTACGTCCTGCGCGAAACACCGCCGCATGTCGGAACGCGGAGAAACCGATTCACGCAGCATAGGCAGTTCAGACAAGTTTCGTGCAACTGCTGTGCGAAGGAACATTGTTAACCATCAAACAAGGTGAATGATGGCACAAAGACGCCATTTGGACATGTTTACGAAAGGAAGAATGGTTGGAATGCTGGAATCCTCACGTTCACAAACCGAAGTGTCTCGAATTCTGAATGTGGACCAGTCTGTGATCTCAAGAGCGTTAAATGCTTCTTTAAATATCGATCTCCTGAGCATGACTCAAAACTACTGTAGTTTTATTAGTATACTAGCTTTTACCCGCGGCTCCGCTTGCGTTGATGTCTTTAAATAACTGTCAGTCAAAATCATTATCATTAGAAAGTAAATAATATAATAGGGTAATTTTTTTATTGCTTTACTGGAACCAATAAAATTTAAAAATTATAAAATTGAGCTTAGTTAAAAAAACTGAAAACGTAATTTATTATAATAATTAACAACAAATATTCAATAACTTAAACTATTAATATTTTTAAAAATCGAAAGTATCTACGTTTAATATATAATTCCTCTTTAAAGGAACTCAAAACAGAATATTATTCTAAGATGCTACTGTACACATTACTGATATTACATGTTCTTCCGTCAGTTACAAATATGTGAAGATTTGGGCATTGGACACACTTATTAGGCTACATATAGTTGGCCATATAAAAAAAACATTGCTTTTCAAAATGCACCCCTGCTACCTGAAATGTTAGCTTTGTTAATAGCAACAGTAAAACTGGAAATTGAACTTTTTTGAATTGAAATGGTAGGTCAGTGGGAATACTTGGAATTCGAGGTATGATAATATTATCCCTTTTCATGACATATGTTCAAATATTGGCATCAAGTATATTCTGCATCAGATTTGTGATCCAAGGCCTCGTTCCTTTACATAGTCGAGGAGCATCGAGATTTTGCATAACTGGTACATTTAGTTTTAATTGAAGTTTGTGTGAGGGTACACCCGAAAGTTCAAGTGAATTTAAGAACTTTGTGGGATATGAAGTACTTTGTTCTTTATCAATGATTGTATTCATTGATAAATATTTCTTCAATTCTCCCCTGCACGTCGTTTAAATATTTAGTGTTGATTTTATGGACATTGTCATTGTTATGCGCCAATATTGATCTTGTGCGCAACCACTGATCCCAAATTAAATTTTGTTGCAAGCCCGGGTAAATTTGAGCAATGAGATTTACATTATTTTCTCTCTTCTACATTACAAAATTCTTTGAAAATAAAATATAACCTCCAGTATTTACGTCCAAACATCCATAACCATTTTCAATTGCGTCTCTGCATAATGTTCCGAATCTACGTCATTATGAAGATACACTCTCATATTCGTTTTCAGGCTGAATTTTTCAACTTTTCCCCATAATAAGAGCCCATTCCCCATAACCAGCCAATATATAATAAAGCTACCATTCCTCCCATAATACCTGTACTATCTCGTAAATCCTGAAGAGTCCGATTTAACGCTTCTATAGCTTTCTTGTGAGACATCGTACTTTCATTCCACACTAAAAGATTACATTGTGGAATCATCCTGCCTTGAGAGCTATTTTTTCTGAAATTTCAGATGAGGGAATCTTCAAATGCAAGATTAAGCGATAATTTTAAAACGGAATGTGCAGTACGACCGTTGGTCAGTAAAATCACGGCTATACCAGAAGAAGCCATAGCAACTGCTATCTTCTAAGTTTTTCTGATGGTCATTAATAATAAGTTCAGCAAAAACGTTTTTCCTGTTCCTCCAGGGGCTTCGAGAAAAAAAGAGTGCACCCCTGCCGGATTCTATTTTGCGTAACACTTGTTGGAAAACGTGACTTTGTTCTGGAGTTAATTGAGAGATAAATTCTGTTACTTGATGTTGCAATGCTATGAATTTGTAGTTTAATTCTCAAGTAATTTCAATATCGAAGCCATTTCCGTCGACACGTCTAAAGCTAATTCCAAAATCATGTAGCTTTCTCCTAACCATTCCAAAAACCTTTATTGTGTTTCGTTGTAGATGTGTTCATTAAAAGGCATATTTGATTGGTTTTCGTCGCAAAATATCTTCCGCCATGTAGTCTTTGTACTTATTCCAAAAATTCAAAGTAATAAATACTTTCAAAACTATTCAAACTAATCAAAACTACTAAAGTAATCAAAACTTTTTATGTGAAACTGTCAATTAATATTATCATAGAATATTCAATATCACGCGCACGCAATTCGCTAAAACTTTATTTCGTTTCCCTCTTTAAAAAGTGGTGGGAAATTGCATTAAAATATCTTTGATTGTTGGAATAGAGAGTTTCTTAGCCAATTTGGCGATATTTCTCAAAGTTTGAGTTTGACATTTAACAAACGTAACGCAATAAACTTTAGACGTTTAATAAAAAACCATTTAAAAATTGATTTTTGTTAAGATGCTAAATTACACTATGTTTCAGTTATTTGCCACAAATGTGAGAAAATTTTTATTAAAATTTCCATTATTGATCAAATGCATAATTTTACGCACATTTGGCGGGGAGTAAGCAACGTCAACATTTTACCCGCATAGCTCCCGTTCCCGTAGGAATATGGAGATAAAATATATCTTATGTTACTCGCTGATAATGTAGCTTTCCATTGGTGAAAGAATTTTTAAAATCGGACCAGAAGTTCCCGAGATTAGCCGGAACAAACAGACAGACAGACAGACAAAAATGTTAAAAATTTATTTTTTGATATAAATACGGTATATACCTTTAAACGCATTTTGTAAAAAGCTGCTAATTTGAAATTACAAACAGACACTTCAATTTTATTTATTTGCGTAGATAATGGAGTCAGTTTAGGGGAATTAGAGGTATATGTGGTAAATATCACTTCAGGATATCTTCCCAAACATTTCATTTACAGTGCACAACATACATTAACTCACTGAAATTCTATTCTATTGCCAGAAAACATTTTACATTAGCCAAGAAATAAATTACAAAATAAATCGTCTGAAAAATAATTTTGGCAAATACGAATTATATTATTTTTAAAATATTAATACTTACACACAAAATAATAATTAATTAATTAATAATTAAGAAATTTTATTACATTTTAAATATGCAAAAAATGTTTTCCATTTTAAATTAAATCAGTTGCCAAAAAAAAATGGTAGGAGTTATAATTTCCAAAGTAGGTTAATGAATCTTTTGTCTTGCGGATGGAAATCGGAAATCAGTATACTTCAACTTCAACTACTGTTACTATGGTGACGCTTAAGAGTAGTTCATTGTGAAGCATCCCATGTTAGTATATGATTTAAATATTCTGAATTTCAAAAATTGTTCTATTCAGATTTAGATGAATTTGTAATGATTTTTTATTTTCATGGTATCATTAAAATATGCGATGTTTGTTAGCAATTTTCGAATTGATGTCTAAAAACAATTTGTTATTTGATGATTTTTAGAAATGTATTCCTATTATAATGCATGAACTTTAAAGTGTTCATAACAGAATTTTGGAATTCCCATAGCATTCAAAGTAAATAATGATTTTATGATAATTAAAAATGGAAATAAAAAGTGAAATATTAAATTCAATCATTTATATTTAGACACAACTTCATTTTTAATATTAATTTTGTAATTTTTTCAATGTTTAAGTTATTATTTTACAAAAAAAAAAAAAAAAAAAAAAAACTGTAAATAGTCTTAAAAAAATTTAATGTAGTTTCATGCTGGATGAAGTAATTCAACTGTACCAAAAATAAATGTATTAATTCTGAAATAATTTTAAATTTTCTACTACAGATTTTGTTTAGTAGATTAACTGTTTAGCAAATTTGAAGGCATATAAGATTATAGTAATTGAGGACAGGACTGAATTTCCACGTTTTGCAGCGAAGACTAAATGAAAATTGCAACAAATCCCATCTCACAGAAATTCACCAATTTTTTGCTGCACTTAATGTGCTGTTGAATCACAGCTTACTGAATGCTTCTAGTACAACAATAAAATTGACAAACTTCAGCCATTTGTCTGCTCTTTTTTTTATTTTCATATATCTATTTTATATATATATATATATTTGTCATTTGAATTTCTTTCATTAAAAATTTAAACCATCTATGCGAACAAATATTGTAGTTTTATTAACATACATTGAGCACTACCATGAATAAAAATTTTTGCCTTGGGCATGAACTCATGTTGCCAGTGCCTAAATGTGACCCTGAATGTGGATGATACTCTTTCTTGTAGTCTTGTTCTCTTTGTGTATATATATATATATATATATACATCCCATGTAATTGAATCAAAGGTAATAATTCTGTAACATAATTTTAAAATAGAATTTTTTTGCTTGTTTACTTTAATTATGAAGATGACAACAAATTTGTTGAAAATTCAGATGTGGTTGATTCCCTTTGTTGTAGTCTTGTTCTCTTTTTTTATATATACATCCCATATAATCCAATCAACAATAATAATTCTTTAACATATATATAATTTAAAAATATATAATTCTTTTTTTTTTTTCTTGTTTACTTTAATTATGAAGATTGCATCAAGTTTGTTGAAAATTCAGATTGTAACTTTGCATATAGATTAGTATCCATTGAAAATCTGTTTTATGGAAAAAATGTTTTTTTAAAAACAATGATTCTTTATTATTATTTTTTTATGCATTTTTCAGATTTCTTTTTTAGTAATTATTTTGTTATTTTTTATTATTTAGTTCTTGTTTTGTTTTCTGTTTAAATGTCTAGTCTTTTTGTTTTAACATTAGGTTCAGAAAGTTATGTTTTAAAATGCTTGAAAATGTTGTATTCCTTTCATAATTCAGAAGATAATTATGATTTTGGAGCTATGTTAAAGGTATTTAATTTGTTTTCAATACATATATTTTGGAGAGATATTAGTGAACCAGAATAATGAAATAAAGAAGACATTTCTAGTATTTGTTTTTAATTAGTCTCCTGTATAATTATTTTCATCCTATTGTACAAACATCTTACCTATGATTTATTGAGGTAATATATTTATTCATGAAGGCTTAAAATAATTTTATAGTAAAAAATCTTTACTCTGGTGTGAAAACTGTACATTTTTTGAAATATCTATTAAAACATATTATATGTAAATATATTTCAGGTAATTCTTTTTTCATTAATTATATTGATCATTAGAAGGCAGCTCCTGTAGTGCAATTTAATTGTGTCAAAGAATAAATTCTCTTTTAAAACATTACATGATTACTACCCTCAAAAGCTGGTATTAAGTCTCTTGCATATAAAATATCTTTGAAAAATATTAAATTTGACCTTATAGTGAAATTAGGTACTTTTGTATTAATTTCATACCAGTGACTGATTACCAAAGATTTTACAGTTATAATCTATTTTATCTGGAGGGAAAAAATACAGACTGTTAAGGAAAAGTATGTGTTGAGGCTATTCTGAGTACAATTGCTAAATGCTTTCCCTGGAAAACAGAAATTTTTTATAACATTAATAGCATATGGTGTATAAAAGTACTTAAAACATGTTAGTTTTTTACTGTAATAAGCAGTTTTGTTCAAAAAGAATTTTTAAAATTTTTCAAAAGTTAATTTAATTTTTTTAAAACTTTGATTTTAAAAATTATACACCACTGTATTTATAATTCATTTTTGACTACATTTTATTTGTAAATATACATATAAAACTGCATTTGGACTTAATATTTCTTAGACAGGGGTGCAGCTGCTGCTGTATCAATGATATGGAGCCCTCCAAGCTACAGGGGCCCAACATATGTAAGGAAAAAATGGTGAAATATTAAAGATTTCCCAAAAAGGGCCCCCAAGAAATTTTTGATACAGGGCCCATTTAGGACAAGCAACGATAGTGTCCTTAGATATATTTTTTTGTAATTTGTTACATTTTCATCATCAGTATATTATTTTGAAAGCTTCTACACTCCTAAAATAGCATTTGAAGCATTGTTAAATAAAAAGAATACTCATAATTTTTATTTGTTACATGTGTAAATGTATACTGTATCAGATAAAATGGACAATTAAAATGTACAAAACTGCACCTTGGAATTTTTTTAATGTTTTTATGTAACATTATTCACTGTGTGTTTTCTTTGAAGATCTTTCAAAGAATTTATCTTATTTTTTTATTATTATTATTTACCACTTTGAAATGATAACTTCATAAAAAATTGCAAATACCTTTTATATCTATGTATTGATTATGCTTAAAATATGGAGAATTTCAACTACTTCTTGATCTTTATACCATATTAAAAGCTTCAACTTGCAATAAATTTACTAAAAAATTTATTTTCCTTAATTTAACTATAGTAGCTTAACACTTTGATTCCAATGTAGCTTCCAAGAATTGAGCTTTATTTTAATTCTGATATTAATTAGTTATTAAACAGTAGTTCCAGTTTTGCATTGTCAGAGCTCAGGTGCTTCCCTCTGGGGAGGAAACTGGGCATAAAAATTACATTGGGGTAATTAATATCCACGTACATGGGGCCACACTAAAAAATTATACCAGTTTCCGGGAGATGTTCTAGCCAGTGCAATGACAAACCATTCTACAGCTCCAACAGAAAGGGGAAAATAAATAGTAAATTCAAAGACAGTATTATATATACTGTTAACTAATTTCATCAAATCAAAGGACATCGCCAAATGCTGTGATATCCAGCAAATAGTTAAAAATTGTATGTGTATACACAATAATAAGAAGAAAAAGAAGACCGCATTTGTTGGCTTATTTTGATTTGGTGACATCTTTTGAGGTGTTGAAATTGGTCAATGATATAATATGTAACTTCCAAAAAAATAAATGATGATAGATTATATGAGAAGGGATTTATTCATCAGGAAACAATGAATTCCTTATTCGTTGTGTCTTGTCACTTCATGACATATTGTAAACTTTCTTTATTAATGTTCAAATATGGATGAATACTATTGAGTTATTTTATTTATTGTAGAAAATGTAATAATAAAGTTTTGCTATGAAGTTGAAATAACTAGAAAAAGGCAGTGCTTTTGTTAACAAAGCTACATTTTTTGTTGCACATGAATATTAAATATTATAGGGGAAAATATTCTGTGTGTCATTTCAAAGTCAAGCAAAAGATCCATACTTTTAAAAAACTGAATATTATTTGGAGATTTCCCTCACTTTTTACTGAAGAATGTCAAACTAAGTGTTGATATGCACACCTTATAATGATTCATTCTCTTTTAAAAAGTAGAGCTTCTGGTATACTAGCATATATGAGTCTTAAATGACACATATTGAATGGGTTCATCAGAGTTGAGTGTAACTTGTATATATAGATTTCTTTTTCATTTTGATTGAATTCTATACTTTATGAAAAATGCTTTCCTTTATGATATTTATATTAATATATGTCTAGCCTAATGCTTTATAAAAAAAATTTTCATTATAAATACAGTTTTCTATATTGAATCTCATAAAATATAATCGAGCATTTACACTATAGGATGAAATATTCTGATTTTATTGTAAGTGTTGCAGTGGTGATTATTATTTGTTCACTAACATTAAAACATGCAATCATTTTAATGTATTTTTTTTATAAAAGATTGAATATTGGGAACTATATACAGGAATTTTTTTTTCTTCATAATTTGTATTTTATTGTTCTTTTGTCCATTTTTGTTTAATGTTTTTCAGAAATTGGATGAACTTGATGCAAAACATTACACTCCTCAAGAAAAACTGTCTGATGTAAAAGAAGTTAATAAAATGTCAATTCCAACTGCTCAAGGTGGAGATAGTAATTGTAAGTCTAATTTTAGATTCTTTTTATTACCAATTTTAAATGGTGCTTATTGCAATATCCATTTGTATTTATTTTTTCTTGTTATATCTTTAAAATTATCAATAATTGATAGAAGCACCTAACATTTAGAAATCTGTATTTTGTATCTTTTTGATAATTTAAATTTTGATGTTCAAAATTTTTGATACTTATGTATTAACAATTCATCATCATTACGATCAAACAATTTCATGAAATCAAAAAAAGTCACTAAATGCTGCCATCACTACGATTATATTTGAATGTAGATTGAAACACTATTGGCTGCTTATTGTGGCATTTGAGGTTGTTTTTTAATTGGAAAAAATTGGTTGATGGTATGATACCTTAGTACAAAATTTTCTTTATCAATATTTTCAATGTGTCTTTGTATTCATACAAGTGACTTTTGATTATGTGTACTTTTGAGCAATGAAAGATACATTTTTGTAAATTTTATTATGCAGGAAATTTCAAGTGTTTATGTGCAACTTGCTTAAATTGTGTTTTTAAAAACTTTCATTAATGAGTTTTGCTGATATTTTAAAATGTGTTACAAAATATTTTAATTTTAAACTTACAGTTTCTGATTTTGACAATAGTGATGAAGATCTTGCTAGTCTTTTAGCTGATGATGATGATGATATATTTGCAAGTAAAACTTTTGGGGATTCCACTTCAAAGAAGACTTCTAATCAAAAAACAGGTTTTTGTAATTTTTTTACTGGTTCGAATAAAGTAATTTTGGGATATGTAAACACCTTAAATGAAAATCTTAAAACTAAATTTTGTATCACTATTTTTTTTCAATTATTTTGATTATTTTACCAGTTTTTAAAGAAAAAAAACCTAAATGGGAATATGATATTGCATAATCTTGATACAACAAAGATAATAAAAAAAAATGTAAAAATAAGCACTGTAAAAATCTAATTTAAGATGTATTTTTTATTGTATCTCAGAAAAATAAATTCATTTGGTACTTACTTATTATCGCAACCGGATTGGTAACATTATATGAAATGAAGCACACGTTGTCAATTCAGCACATATGACGCATGTGAAATCAGGATTGCCAACTTGGCAAGTTATCTTGAACATTGACATTGTTGCGATAGTATGTGAGTGCCATTAATGATTATGTGATGGTGTAGTATTTTAATTTTTAGAGACTTTACCTAGTTTGTAATCTTTTGAAATTAAGGTAACTGAAAATATGTATGTACGTCATGTTTTTAATAAGAAATTTTATATAACTTAACTTTAAAAAAAAATTTTCTACCAAACATTTAAGTATTTTTAGATTTACTATTAGAATACATATTCATAGATCATAACACAATTTTTATTACCCAATTATTGTTTTGGATCTAATATTTTGAAAGTTTGGTCTTATTTAGTATTACAACTTAAGATATTGGCTGTTAATATGCATTATGTATGTAATAATACTAACTACCTATTTGTGTCAATTTTTTTTCGAATTGAAAATATTTTTAGTTTGGTATTTTTTTTTATGTATGAATGAAATGGGGAAATGCAATTTCTTAAGGAGTAATTTTTTCAGGTATTTTTAAGTATGATTTTATTTTCCTTTTTGTTATTCAATTTACTTATAACATAAATATTTTTGTTAGGAAATTCTATTTAAAATGTTTTAGATCATAGGTTCCCAAACTTTTTTTGTCACATAGATCCCTTGCCCTGTTTTTCAGTTTGGGATAGACCCCCGCTTAATTAATGTTGAATTTTTGCAAATTTATCAACTTAACTGTCTTTTTGACAGCTGATACTACTACCCCTACTTTAAAAGAATTAAATTTCTAACTGTAATGAAGTATAGTGTTTAAAATTTAAAAATCACATGTTAATTAATTAAATTAAAAGTTAAGTAGTAAATAAAACTGTTAAATAAAATAACTAAACAATAAACAAATGATTTTAATGAGAGGATCTGGTGTTACAATATCAAATTTTCAACATTTAGTATCAATTTTGTCAGATTTAACCTTAAATCTCCCCTGTTAGTAGTGTCCCAGTTTTTTTTTAGTTTTGGAGATAGACAACCACGCTGAAACTCCTTCACACTAGAAAAAGCAATTTAAAATTTCCTCACAATATTCTATAGTTCGGGACAAATAACAGGTTTCACTTTTTAAAGCCAAAATTCCTGACATCTGTTTCTATACTTTTATATCTTCGTTAGATTTCATTACGATCAGTTCCTACTGTAATGTGACATTTTTTCTTCAATATGAACATATGAATCCATTGCCGACTGTGGTATTACCATAGTCAAAGCATTCTCACACCTGGTTTCAAAATCTGAATGAAAGGCATTTAACTGTTGAACGTAGGTTAATATGTCCTGACAGATTGTCTGTGTCCATTTGATAAAATTCGGGATCTCTAGTATTATCCTTCTTTAGCTGACCTGGAGAGAAATGCTGAAATAATTCTTGTTTTAATAAAATTTATGCTGTCCCCTTGTAAGTACAAACTAACCTCATTAAATTTAGTAAATAAATCTGTTAAACAAGTAAAATTTGGTTTCCACTTGATTAAATTTTCTTTTAAAACTAAAAGTCGTGTTCTAGTTTTATGAGAGTCACTATCATAGTGACACCCCTTACACCTCAATGGACCCCCAAATTATTTTTTTGTTGACGTCAACCCCTTACAGGTCGTCATAGACCCCTGGGGGTCTATATAGACCACTTTGGGAATCACTGCTTTAGATTATAGATTTCTATATTAAAGAAAGAAAACTTACAAAATTTTAGGAATTCTTTATTTTTAGATTATTTTTATTTATTGAAACATAATCAATAACTAAAAAAGAATAAGACTTAAAAAATAAAATATATGATAGATCTTTAATTTTACTTTGTATTCAACATGTAAAGAGCATTTTTAAGTATTTTTATTTGAAAGTATTTTGTTATTTTTTTCAGATTCAATTAACTCCCCTAGAAAGCCAGGAAGTGTACCAAAATCTGATTCAAAAATATTGCAAGGAGTTTCTGAGGAAGTTTCTCCAAAGAAAACATTTATAAAAGACAGCTCAAAGAAAAATGATGATGATGCCCTGAATGATTTCTTGAATAAATCAAGTCTTCCATCTTTTTTGACTGATTCTAAGAAAACGTCTCCTGTTAAAAGTACTAAGAAAGTCACTGAAGAATCTGTAGAGGAATCAGATTTTTTGGATGATTTAAGTGTAGCTTCTAAAAGTGCACCTGTAAAAAGTCAAAGAGATAAAACTTTAAAATCTAAATCTTCAATAAGTGATGATGAAGATAATGATATTTTAAAATCATTAGAATCAGATGAAAAAATTTCTGGAACTCCCCGTAAACAGAGAAGTGGTTCATTTTTTGATGACTTTTTAAAAAATTTGTCTCCTAAAAATTCTCCAAAAAAATCTCTTAGTGATCCAATTGATGACATCAAAGGTAAATGTTAATCATCTTAATTTCATAGAGGTTAGAATTTGTTCCACTACAGTTTTGTGTAATTAACATTATTCAGGTTGCAATTGGATTACTAAAATTATACTAAACTAAAATAATTGTCTAGGTGATGATTCAGATGAAGATGATTTATTAAAATCATTAGAATCTGATGACAAGGGTTCTACATCTCCTAAAAAGAATGGATCATTCTTTGATGATTTCCTAAAAAATATATCTCCTAAACATTCTCCTAAAAAGTCTGCAAAAGTTGATGCTAGAGTTGAAAAACCAAGTGACATTAAAAGAAAAGGTAATATTTATCTACCTTAATAAATATGTCCACACTGTTAAATTTCTAAAATTTTGTTAAACACTTTAATTATTTTATCTGTTTTGTAATGTTTTGTATAAATATTTTAAAGGAATATAAAATATTTTTACATCTTTATATTCATTTGTTTGGTAAAAATTTTATATATATTTCTTAACAATGTTGAGATATGTTTGTTATTTGGATTCTAAAATCCACAATGTTTAGATGTTTGTTGCAAAAAATTTTCATGTGAAATTTTAAAAACTATCAGTGAATCTGAATCATAATATTCAAATAATTAAAGTTATGGAGTTTTGGATCTTTTATTCTCTCTCCTATCACATAAATAATTATTTTAATAAAAATTAACCTTTAAATCCTGAAAATTTTTGATGTTGTTAATCTAAATTAGAAATTAAAATACTTGAGTATACTGCAAATCCTGATTTGTTCTTAGCTGTTTCCACCAAATAAATGTACAAGAGCCTAAACTTAACTCAATATACATTTTCAGATGGGAAAATGTCTCAATTTTTTAATGAAAAATCTCATTGCACACTTTTTATACAGCATAAAAGTAATGAAAACTGTATTTCATATTCTTCCCCAATATTACAACTGATACACATATTTATAATACAGTATTGTTAAAATTGGAAAATATTAAAAAAAATATAGATTATCAAAGTAAGAATATTTTTTTAATATTCTTAATTTTTTTAATGAAAACTTCTTTACACATACATCTGAAAAAATGTTTAGATTTTGGCTCCTATTCTTTAACACTACATGAAGACAGCTTTAAGCATTATTTGTCAGCCATACAAAAAAAATAACTTTTATAAAAAATGTAGAAAAAATTGTGTGTTGTCCGTTTAATATTTTTTCATTTTTATAAACCTAATTAATGATAAGGTTCTTATCTAGTGTTTTTAAAATGAAATAAATTGTTGTAAATATATATATGAAGCTTTCTTTAATTATTATTGGATGCCACCAAAATTTCTAAGAAACAAACATGATAGACATGAATAGTTTTTCTTGAATAAAAATACTGATTTATAGTCACAGTTAGGAAATTAGGAATGAAGAAATCTAATTCTAAATCAGTGGTGATTTGTACCTTTTGCTACTGAATTAGGGTTAACTTTCTATTAATTATCATCATGATTTTACGTGAAATAACTTAACTAATAAAATGTGAACTCTATTTTTGTAGAGGAACCTATTTTAAAATAATCAGTTGTTGATGTGTTTTTAATTGTTAAGAAAATAATTCTTATTTTTATTCATATTTGAAATTTAAATTTTAATTGCATTATTGTATATTTTTATCATGATTAGGGGGACACAGTATGGTTCAATTGACAAAAATTCAAACAAAATTTTTTAGCTTGCCTTTTTTTTTATAATTTTCTATAATATAACAAAATTTGAAAGCTCTCAGTTAAAAATCTTCAGAGTTAAGATAACTTTTATGGGGTTTTTTTTTGTTTACGTTTCAATAGCAAATAAAAACTTTAAACTGGTTTATCTCAGAAAGAAAAAATAACTCATTTATCTTCATTAAAAATTCTTAGGCTTTTTTTTCTATTGTGCACCTAATGATTTGAAACTTTTTTACCTATTGTTAATAGTACATGTAATAAAAGATGGTATGCATTTTTTTTTTGGCAAAGCATATTTATTTTTTTAAAAAAAGGTTGAATTTAGAATTAATGCATTTTTTAAAGAATTTTTAATAAGCATTCAGAAAAATAATATTTCAGGCGTTACAATCATGCTAGCAGATAACTTTTGTTGCGCATAACTTGTTACACCAACTTTTGTTATGCATAACTTGATGTTTTGTAAATCAAATTTCATGTGTGTGCGTCAATTAGAGTAGGAGGAGTTGCATTTTAAAATCCTTTCATAAACTTTAAAATTTTTTCTTAAAAAATTAAATGATTAGTTTTTTGCAGTATTTTGAAAACAAAATCTGTTTTGTGTAGTCCATATACATTACTTAAAAGCAAAAGTAAATTACTTAAAAGCTTGTATCAATTGTACCAAGTACCCTTAAAAAATTACCTTGTCTAAGTATGAAAGACATTTATGAATCTGAATTATTTTCATCACAAAATTGATAAAACATGAAGTTCTTCTCTTTCTTTTCCATTAATAAGAAAAGGTTCTGTCTAAGAAGCAAAGTAAAATTAAATCTTTCCAAGTGTTGAGAATATTTTAATAGAAAATAATTGTAATAATAATAGTAAATGTTTGGGGTTGTATTTATAAAGATTTTTATTTATATTTTTATAAAGTATAAAAATAACAAAATATATATTCCATATTATTTCTGATATGTACCTATATCATCATGGGACTGATTCTTAAAAGTGTGATAAAATTGTAATAAAAATGTCTAGAGTTTATTATTATTATTTCAGGTTCTGGAGAAGAAGACATATCTGGAAAATTTTCTTTGTCCCCTAAAAAGAGGTTTATACTTTTGATTTTAAGAATTTTTCTTTTTAAATGAAAAAAATTTATTTTTATATGTTTTGGTTCTTGAAGAGTGGCCTCTAAAGTAAAGTACATGTACCCTAGGGGTATGCCAAGGGATCCTTAGCATCCTTCACTTGCAAGTGTTTGGTCACATATTACTTAAATCTGGAGTTATCTCATTACTTGATGTATTGTTTTTATTATTCTGGGGAGCTGAACATCAGAAATGCACTTGATTTAAAGCACATGCACATATGAAAAGCTAAACATCTTTGGAGGGAAGATATCTCAGAACATTCAAGAAGAAAATACTACACACTTCTCACTTCAAATTGTAATTTAAATGTATATCATTGTCATAGAAGAAATTACTCTTAAGTATAATTTTAATCCAAACAAATCTTAGTTTTTCTAAATTAAATATTAAAATTTATTCTTTGATACATGCTGTAGAATTCTGTTGAAATTCATTTTTTAAATCCACTTGTCATATTTGATACTTACTTATTATCCCATTAACTATTTTCATCAAACAAATATTGCTATCAAATGGGGGGGGGGGGTTATTATTGAAATAATACTTTTGAATGCCATGAGGATGTATGAATGTCAATGAATATTTTGAATATCAATATATGTATGTATGTACTATGGGATTATTGTATGTATTTTACCCTAAAAAATTCATTAAATATATGTATAAATTTGTAATTTACAATTGGAAAATTTTGTTATAATTTTGTGCCACATTAAGGTTTTATTAATATGTTTTTGTTTATTCATTACATTTCACATCAAATAGACATATCAAATTGAAAGTTTTAAATACCATTTGAAATTTTGATGATCAAAATAGATTTAATTAATTCTTAAATATTACTATACTGAAGTATGAAAATTAATTCTTAAATATGAAAATATTATTATATTGAAGTATGAAAATTATTTTTTAAATATGAAAATATTATTATGTAGAAATATGAAAATTTATTCTTAAATAGGAAAACATTTAATATAGCTGGTACTTAAACCCATGTGTCTAAAACTGCATGTTGTGTTCAGTTTTATTTTACTCTAAATTTAAGTTATAAATTCTAAATTATTATAAACATGTTAAAAAGTATATGAAGTTAGTGGTTAGAAAAACTACTGTTAATTTTTGTGTTAACATTTTCTTAATTTCTTCAAAATAGAACTTTTGTTTGTGATTTTTTATGAATTTTGACTTAAAAAATTAAAGACAAATTTATGAATAAAAACATTACAATTCATTCATGTTACATTTTCAGTAATTCTCCTGTGAAAAAAAATTCTGGAATAGAGAAAAAAAGAGAAAATTTACAGAAGCAAGTTAGTTTTAAAGATATTCTTGAAACCTCACCAGAAAAGACGCTAAAAGAAAAGGAAAACCCAATAAAGGAGCAATCGTCTTTTTTAAAGAATACACAATTAGATGATACTGATTCTAATGCTAAAATACCTAGTAAGACAGCATCTCAACCAAGAAGATCTGAAAAAATGGGTGCCACAACTAAAGATGAAACAGACTGGCTAAATTTCTTTAAAGAAAGTCCAAAAAAATCCTCCAAACCTAAAGAATCTTCTTTAAAACAAAAAACTTCTGATGAAATACAATCACCTTCCAAAGACTCAAAATTCAACCCTGATAGAAGAAAAAGTTCTGGTGCTGATTGGTTAGGCCTAAGTGATACAAAACCAGTATCAAAAGGTGATTTACAAATTTCTAAGGAAAGCAAAATATCTGTTGAAACAGAAGATGAATGGTTAACAGAGAAAGAGCCATTTAAAGCACCCAGACCTTATACATCTCCAAATAAAAGACAAAATGACTTAGAATTCTCTGTTGGAGGCAAAATTCCCAAGGAAACAAATGATGAATGGATTACAGAAAAAGACATAATCAGAGAATCTAGACCTCATACTACTCCAGGGAGAAGAAGACAAGATGACTCTCAAACCGGAGATCTCCATTGGTTAAGTGATGACAAAAGCACTGTTAGAAAGAAAAAGACCACATCAGATGCTCCAGGTATATATGGAGAATCTGTTTCATATGAAGAAAATGCAGTTGATATGAATTTAAAAACTACTGTCAGAGAAACCCGAAACTCCCAAGATGTTGTCTTGCCTCAGGAAAATAGAAAAACATCTCCTGGCTTACATTTTGAGAAAAAAGAGGTTGATTTACAATATTATCCACCTGAACAAGCTGTACCAAAATCACCAAAAAATAATTATGCCCATCGAAATATTTCTAAAGATTCTGGTATAGGATCAGAATTTATAAGTGATACAAGTAATAGTTCTCATGCTTTGCAAACAATAGTAAGTTTACACAAAATTTTATTTATGTACTTAGTAATTTTCTGAAGATTGAAATTATGATAATTTCTAGTTTTTAAATATTTTTGCCTTTCTTAAAATATGTGTCATTAATTTAAGAATTATTTTTGTGTAACCTTAAAAGAAGAAATAAAAGGTTTAGAAATACATATATAAACATTATTTTACTAATATTGTAAATTAATAAAAATGTGTTGTACATAAATACAAATCTGAATTCACAAAGAAATTTGCTTAAAATAATATACTATGCATTTTTTGCTAAATAATACTGTATATTTTCGGCATTAAGTTGCATACTTCATTAGAATATATGGAAAGTGTAATTTTTAATTGTATCAAATATGCATAAAAACTGCTATGGTTTTGATATATTAAAAGCAAATGTAAAATGTAAATATTTTAAAAGTTTAAAAAAAAATCTTGTTACATAAAAACTGGGTTAATGATATAAATAAATGTTACTCTTGATTCTTTTTTAGAAATAGGAAAAATAAACATATAACTTTCCTTTATATGTAGATTTTTACTGCAATGAAAAATGCAACATAGTATTTCATACTTGTCTCATTGAATTAATATAAAGGGAACATGTTTTCATGAAAGTTAAAAAGTAATGCTTAGAACTGTTAGTATAAGAGTAGCTACAAATAAATATACTAGTGTTGAGTAAAATAATATGGTTAAAAATATTAATAATCATTGTGCTTCTTACATTAATGTCTTGCCAGTTATATATGACTAAAAAAGAAAATATTCCTAATTTCTTAAATGGAATTCTTGATAGTAAAATCATTTGTGAAAAAATATGTGTAATTTCTCTACAAAACAGCTATATGAATGTTTATATTGATTTTCTTTGTAGATTAATAATCATATTTTTGAAAAAGATCAATTACTGAAGTCATCTGAAGCAATGAAGCTTATGTATGAAGAAAGGATTAAATCATTGGAAATTCTACACAAGTAATTTTCTTCATGAATCTTTTTTTTTTATTGCTGGATTTGCAAAAATATATTTCTGGTGTATAAAACTCTCCTTTGCACAGAGCATACTCAAACTTCTAATGTATAATTCTGGAAAACCTAAAATGAGTGTCAGGTGATAATGAAAAAGAACGTGTTACATTTTATGTTTGTAAAATAACATGCACCTATTTTCCAGACCATTTTCTCTGGCAAAAAAAAAAAGTGTTTTATATACTGGAAATTACAATACTTCATACATGTTTACATAGTTTACAAAAAATGATCATTTGTCAGAATAAAGAAAAATGAGAATATTATCAATCTTCAGAAATCAAAACTGTCAATCTACTAAAATAAATTGTTGATGATTATAGTTTGCTATTTATATGTTTAAATCGCAATTATTTATATGATATAATTTGCTGAATTATAGCTAAGAAAATTTTTTATATAATTTTGCTTTGTTTTGCAGGGATCAACTCAAAGCATCTGAAGAGTCTTTCAAAATTGTAGAAAACAAGTATGTCTTACATGCTGAATTCCTTTCATTTTCATTATTTGTCTGTCTTTTCTCTCTTTTGTCTATCTCTAATAATTTAATAATCTCTAAATAATTTACATTTATTTTTACAGATTAAGATTAGAATTCGAGGAAAAAATTAAAGCAGCAGAAAGTAAATTGAATAGTGTTCAACAAGAAAAAAGTTTACTGGACCAAAATTTTAAAATTAAATTAGAACAAAGTGAAAAGGAAAATTTGAAAGAAATTCAAAGATTAAAGGATTTACATAGGTAAGGGTAAAATTTAGCATACAACTGATTTATTTTTTATTTATTAGAGAATAATATTTTATCAATTCTGTTTTTTTAATTTTATGCAATTACCATTGTAAATTTTTCTGTTATTAAATGGTTTCTGTGGCATTTATGTCATTTTTACATTATACTTTTATTTCATTTTCATTATTGTTAAGTTATTCTACTATTTTAAACAAAATTTTTTGGAAATATTGAATTCTGCTTAAGATTTAAAAAAAATTATAATCTCTAAATATAAACATTTTTAAAAAAATGAATTAGGTCTTTTGAAAATGTTACTTGTTTCTTAGAATTAAAAATAATAAGAATTTATTAAGTTCTTTCTTCTATTTACTTCGATTTTAATTTCCAGCATATCAGGAATAATTTCATACTATTCTGTAACTTAACATGCATTAAATAAATGTTTGGCATCAGTTTAACCAAAACATTCTTGCACCATAAACCCACACACTCACTCACTTGTCAAATACTTTTAATTCAAAATTTTAAGAAATGGTTTTGTATAAACTGACAATTTTTTTTATTGGATGTTTGTATTTTCACATTAAAATTCCTTTTTTAACAATCAAACAAAAAACTTCCTTTTCTGAGTTTCGAGTTCATTAACTATAACAATAACTTCAAATATTAAATTTTCTTAAGTCATTTTTATGAGAATTTATAAAGTGTACTATTTTGATTTGTGCAATTTTTTCATATTATTTTGTGCATGTAATTAGACACTATTGTTTACTATGCAGTGAATGAAGAATTCATCATCTTATTAATTATGCCTTATTTCTTAAGAATATTTCATTTTTCATAATATTTAAAAGATATATGTCAAATCAAAAAGTTCTTTTCTTTAATTATGATAAGGAATTAATTGATCATGTTAAATATATAAAAGTTGATTTATAGACTAAACATGTTGTACAAAGCTTTTCATCATATTTTTTTCAGCTTTTCATTTTAAAAAATATTTTTTAACAAGTCCAAGCATTATACCAAAATATTTTTAGGCAGTAAAAAATTTTAAAACCATATTTTCTAAAAAAATGCTTTATAAATGCTTATTGTTCTTCCTAGAGAGAAAAAATGATCTTTATAAGTAATTTAATCATTTTATGAATTCTGAATTTTCAATCTACTCATCAACTTATGCAAATGTGTTTTTAAAATGTTTGAAATTCCATATATAAAAACTATTATTTGAAAAATTTTGTTTGTTAAAACATAATTAAAATGTAATCAGTTTTGTTTCAAAAGTTCCTGGAACTTTTAGAAACTTTAACTTATGACTTTTATCATAAAATAAAACTGTTCAAAAATTCATTTGCTTTCAAGTGTAAGAAACGTATCCAAAATGATATTTTATATTTTATTCCATTTTTTAATTATGCTTTATTCATACAGTTTTATAATAATTCTAAATTTATTTCAAAAGATTCACGAATCCAATCTTTGAAATTCAGTTAAATGCACATGATTATTTTTAATGTACATATTAATTTTAATAATGTAGATTTAAAATAAAAGTGTTTGTCAGATTGTTCTGTCATTTACTAAGATTTCCTTGCTGCTTCATTTTTTTTCATTAAAAATTTATTTTGTATTGTTTTTAATCAAACAAAATGTGATTTTTTTATTTCTTTATTTTTAAATTAGGAAAGTTTTCTTTTTTATTAAACCTTTATATGTACTTATAGTCAGTCTATTGCTCTAATGAAACAAGATCATGAAGAAGCATTGCTACGATTAAAAAGGCTAAAAGAACAGGAAATAGAGGCTGTTTTAAGTACTCAAGCTCATTCTAGGTTTGTTTAATGGACAAATAATTGTTAATTATAGTATTGCTTAAATTTTCATTATTATGAATTTTATCCAAGTAATTTGAATTAGAAATAATTATAATAACAATTATTGTAATATTATATTAAAGTAGTTTCTTACACAAATTTTATGCTACTTATTTTATTTCATTGTGCAATAATATGTTAAAACAATTGTTTCTTCAATTTAAAATATCATTCATCTTTTTAAAAATTTGAATTTCTGTGTGAAATTTTATATCATTTGATAAATTTATACTGAATTAATGAAAACTCTTGATACACATAGCTTATAAAATCATACATGATTTATCACTGTTTGCTAAAATAAAGATGTAATGTAAATAGTTTGGCATTTTGCATGAAAACTGTTTATTTTAAGTTATTAAGTTTCTAAACTATACTTTTTTTATATTCAATTTAATTATCTTAATTTATTAATGTATAGATTAAATAAATGTTCTAAAATTTAAAATAAATATTTGATGAGAATGCCATTTTTAAGATATTTATCTCCTGTGCTCTATTATTTAAAAATCCTATTATTCCATATAAAAACAAATTATTATATCATTTAAAAATTGATCTTTCATTGTAATTTGTACCTTTTGCACAAAAAATTCAAACTTTTTTTAGAAATACTCACAATTAAGTTTTTTCATACATAATCAAATTTCTTGTAGCCCCAAGGATTTTTACTAATCTTATCAGTCTTCTACTAAGCAATTTTTTATTTTAAATATGAAAATGAGTATTATTCCACTTGTATTAAAATAATTATTAAATGATGATAATATCATGCAATGTTCATCTTATGTTTCAAACTTTACAAGCATATTAAATTTTTCTATAAGGTCTCTTCAACATTTGACTGAACAGTTGGAAGCAAGGACAGCAGAAATGGCTTCATTGCAAATGAAATTAGAAGAAAGAAATCAAGAAACTATTAGGGAAAAGCAGGCGCTTCTTGATGCAAAGGAGAGAGACCTGAAAAGTACTTTTGCTTTATTATACTACTTATTTTTTTATAACCTATATGCAATCTGGCATCATCTTTTATATTCCTTTTATGTATAATATTTAAATTTTACCACATTTATTTATTACATAGTTATTATCAAGGTCAGCCCAATCGATAGCAAAGCTCTACCCAAAGCAGATTTGAAACATAATTTCATATAACAAAATAATAATTTTGTTGCAAAGTAACGTTTTGCTGTTTATTACATTAGATGAATTGGTATTATTATAGGAGTATATAAAAATGATAAATAATTAAATTATTGTAGCAAAATTAGTGCTTCAGTTACACAAAAATGATTAATAAATTAAATAAAAAGTATTGCTTCAAATACTTTAAAAAAAAATACAATGCAGCTTACTGGAATAAGGTTAAAGTATGTTATTTATGGAAAGATTGCAATACTTGTTTTAAGAGAAAATTAACTTATAGTATGTATTATCATAATATAGTGTGTTTTTATGTTAATTTGGATTTGATTGATAAAATGGCTAAGGGAACTGAATCATTCTTCATAAATTGCTAAATTTCGAAGAACTAAATTGCTATTTTCAGTCTTGAGGAAGAGTTTCTTACTATTATGGTGATAGTTGGTAAAATTGGTACAATTTTTAAAGCAATAATAAAATTTGAATGGTATTAAAATAAATTATTTATAAAGGAATATTTTTATTTTGTGATTCTGGAAAGCAATTCTTGATAACAAATTTTAATTAATAAATAAATGTAATTAATATTGTCTTGAGACGATAGTGTTCGAATTAATTGGGACAAACATTTTTTTTTTTCTTGTTTAAGTTGATATGTGATTACCAGTGATGACATGAACTGCCTCAAACCAATTATATTTTTCTTGAAGTATTGTGAAGGATCTACATTTACTAAAATTTATTTGTTTGATTGGTTGTAGTGCAGGGGTAGCTATGTTGTAAGCCTTGTGTAAATCAGTGTGGCAGCTGGTCATTATAATTTTGCCTTCCATGTAACATGTGTTACTTTTGTTTGTTCAAAGATAGATATTACTCCGAGGAAGCGTCCTAAAATAATCGTTCTTAATGAACACACTTCTCTGCTTGTGAGAGATATAGCTACTGCAGTTTGTGTGGACAAATCAAGTGTTTCAAGAATTTTAAGAACATTTCAGGATTCCATATCAAAGTCTCCAAAAAGAAAAGTAAAAATGTGGGCATAAGCGGAAAACTACTCCAAGATCTAATAAAATTCTTATAAGAAATAGAAAAATAAATCGAAGGAAGACAATCACAGACATTGAAAGGGATTAATCGGTTATGGTGCTGAAATGAGTACCTCAACAGAACGGAAAAGGCTTATGGAAGTTGGCTGTAAGGCAACAAGACCTAGGAAAAAACAATATCTAACACAAAAAAATGATGAAAAAACGTTTAGCATTGGCCAAAAAGTACCGATCATGGATTGTTAACGACTGGAAGAAGGTGATTTTCAGTCATGAAACATATTAATTTGTCCAGGGATTGAAATCAAGTGTAGTTAGAAGAAGTGATGGTAAAACTCTGCTACCAGATCATATCCAATGGACTGTAAAACACCCTTCTAAACAGATGTTTTGGGATTTTTTCACAACAAATGGCACTGGAAGCTCAGTTCCTCTTAAAGGCATGATGAATTCTGCCAAATGCATTGGAATGTTACATAGTAAATTGTTCCATTCATGGAACATTTCAACATGACTTGGCCCCATGTCACACTTTGAATTTATTCCAGATTTTAGGCGGGAAAACTAAATAAAAGTGCTTGATTGGGCCTAGTAATTCACCAGAACTAAATCCTATTGAGAACTTATGGCATATTCTCAAGAATCGCTTAGCTAAGATGAATTGCACGAGTACAGAACAAATTATGTTGTTGTTTTTACTTATGCCACCTGATCGACAGTAACATCAGATCAATGTCCATGAAATTCATCGCGGCTAAGGGCTAGAATTTCACGCCTGTCGTTAGCCTAAGCTTTGAGCCCAATTAAGGTGACAGTACGTGGGGGCTCAAAGCTTAGGCTAACGATAGGCGTAGATCTAGCCCGTTGCCTTGATGAATTTCGTGGGCCTAGATCTGACTATGTCAGACAGGTGGCATTAGTAAGAACAGAACAAATTATAAAAAGTATTATACAAGTGTGGTTCTCCAAATTGAGGAAATCAAGAACATGTGTGCTACACTAGAGGAATCAATGCCAAGACGTGTTGAAAAGGTCATTTCTGCTAAAGGTGGGTATACTTCGTACTAATATAGAGATTTTTCAGTCAGATTTTTTAAGGTATGTAATGATTGAAAGCTAAGGGTCTTGAAAAAAATAATTTTTTCCCATTTGTCCCAGTTAATTAAAACAGTATAGTATATCATATTTATATAAACCTTGACAACATGTTAAAAGATAGTCTTCAGTCAATTATGGGAATACTATTCAAATAATGCAAATTTGAATATTTTCTTTAAAGAAATAAACATGCAATTAACTATGATTGAAAAATACTGATTTTGGAAATATTCTTCATCAGATAAAATCAGCTAATTAATTCCTTCAATGCAAAATTTTCTTTTTTGTCCAATTCCTTGATTCTTTCATTTAAGTGTTACTTGCATTTTTTTTAGCTATTCTATATTGTAGATTTAAAAATGATACTTTTTTAAAACATTTAAAAGGTCTTTTAAGTATAAATTAGCATTACCAACACCAATATTGAAATTTTCTAATATCTTGTTATCACAATATTTATTTTATACATATGTCATGTTAAATAACTAAACTAAATAAAAATTCAAATGAAGTAAAGTTTACTTGCACTTAATATTCTGATTTGTATTTTACAGTAAGATATTTGACATTATATTTTAATATATTTCAGCACAGTATTTTGAAAAGTATTATATATGCTTTGTAAAATCCTAAAAATGTATTTGAAATGAGATAAAATTGTTTTGACATGTGTCTAAGAACTTTTTTCTAATTATGACTTCAACAGAGGAAATATTGTTCTTTAGAATCTTCTTAACTGGATATATTTTTGTATCCATATATGTAAACTTCTCACATTAGCCCTTGACAACTCTTTAATTTAAATTTTTTTTTAATGTTTTAATTTTTGACTCAATACTTTTTTCTACAAAGTCTTTTACTGTCTCAAGACAAATTATTCGTGTATACTCATGTCACTTTCAGAATCATCTACATTGACATAAAATAACATAAAGTTATTCTTTATGATTTATGTCTGGACAGAAATCTAGTAAAAATGGGAAAATTCAACTCTTCCTTAATTAGCTCTATTATTTCTTTTTTTCAGACAAAACAGAAAACAATGCATACATATTCTGTGATTTAAATAGGAATATGGTGGTAATTCTAAACAATGATACAAATGTTTCATGATTCATTCAAACTTTACAAGTGATTGTATCAGATTTAAAAAACTACTTTTGTCTTGTTTATATAAAGCATTGCTACTTCTTTTGAACATCAAATTATGCTTGGATAAATGTAAAATTGCAGCTACTATTCACTCATGCACATATTTTACTCTATAAACAGAAATAAGTAATGGTACAGAGAATAACTTATTCATGTAATATAGTATGGCATCGTTTGAGCTTTAAGAAGATAAACCATATTAGTTATTGATGTTCTTCATTCATTAATTTTCTTAAATAATAATTTTCAAATAAACTCCCTTCCTGTTATTTTTTTCTGTTGCAATTTTTTTTACTTGTTTCTGTTCATTTTGTATGATATTCATTCTAAATTTACCAATCCTAATTTGATAAAATACTAAAATAATTTAAATTCATATGTTCGTCTCCATTTTATTATTATTTATTTATATATTCAATTGCAGTTGTGATCATGAGAAAAATTCATTTGCTTCCTTGTTTAATAATGACAAAAAAAAAAAAAAATTCTCCATATGAAATTTTTTTTTCTCTCCTGTATTTTCTGTTCTTCAGTTTTCTTTTTTATTAAGGAGAGAGCAAACTTTATGGTTATCAAAATAATTTTTACATGGTGTAGTTTTATTTTCATAAATTTGATCTTCTAGTTCCTGTGAATTAGGTATTCTCACCTTGCTGCACATTTTCAATTTTTAAAAAATTTTGTAAAATAGTTTATTTGCTTATCTACACATGTATGTATCACAAACACATGTATTTTCTCCCCGAAGCTCAGTCTCTAGTAATCATATTGTTAAATTGTCAAAAAAATTATGTTGTAAAAATATACCAGTGCTACAAGCACAGAATAAGATACGATGTAAGTGAGTGAAGTAGACGCTTTCCTTTGTCTCAATAATACATTTATTTCTAGCTATATTTTTCAGTAAAAATGATTCCTTTTAAATACAAATATTTTATTTATTTTCATATCTCATTATGATACTCTACTTTCTGTGTAATCTACTTTCATAATCCAAGCATGATGGAGTATAGTGATTAATTCAAAGCACCTAACCTAGAATTGATTGATGTGAAATATCCAAAATAATATTAAATGTAGCTATATTTGATAAGAAAGGAAAAGGTAATCAAACTATTTTGATTTTGTGGTCAAATTTTATCAGTCAGCAGCTTAAAGCATGTACTTATACTATTCCCAACCTCCAGACCGACCCTGGTTATTAGACATGTTTTTAATAGCTTGCAATTTAATTAATATAAGAATTTTCAATGTTTAATTTAAATAAAAAGTTTTGGAAAAATTCATTGCTGCATTTTCAAATGTGGAATATTCATAATTAACCTATGAGAATAATTTTAGAAAAATAATGTTATATACTAATATTATGCATCTTAATGTTCCCTTTCTTTATTATTTAAGAAATGAGCAGAAACCTTATGAATTTTGTCCAAAATTATTATATTTTTGTTCATTGCCATAATTTTATATGACTTTTTATTGTAAAAAGTTTAAATGTTTTTTGTCATAAAGTTAGATATTACTTTTAAATTTCTGGTTCACAAATATAAAAATTTAAGGGATTTATTTAAATTAAATCCCTCCAAAATTAATTTATTTAAATTTGGTCATTAAAATTTGTATAGTATTCTACATATGTTTAAAAATACATAAAAACACCATTTACTGTTATAAATTTCATTGTATACTCAATATTTATGATAAAGATCTCCCTTAGATTTACAGAACAGACTTCAGAGACAACTTGATAATAGTGATGATGAAAGAGAAAGACTTCAGCAATTAGTTCTAAAATTGGAGAGCCGGCTTCAGAAATATGCTACTGAAGGAGAGGAAGTATGTATGAGTACTTCACAAATAAAACTTCAAGCTAAAATAAGATTTTTCATCAAGTTAAGGTATTTCAAATATTATTTATAAATTTTTGAAGTATTTGAAATATGTATGTTAGTTTTGGATGAAACACCTTTAAATTTGAGTGTAAATTCTCTTATTTGAAATCTTCTCTAGCTTCGAAATATTGTTTGTAAAACTTGTATCAAGATTCATAATAATTATTTAAGTTTTCTAAAAGATATATTCCAATTTTAAATTTGAATGTTAACTGTTTTATTCTTTATTATGTTAACATTTTATCGTATTTTCCTTTTTTTAAAAATGTGTGCAGTTTTGTAAGATTTTGAATTTGGATTTTAAATATTTTTTTTGTTGGAGATTTTATTAGTTATTAAAAGAATTAGTTATTATGCTTCAAATTCTAATGTGAATATTTAAAATTCTCACCAGTTCCTTGATAAAACATAAAAATGCATAGATTTTTAAATTGATATAAAATTATTTTTAGTTAATGCTTTATAAACTATAGTATTTTAATTATTCTAATTTTGTCTCTATTATATGTCTAACTCTTCTGTGTATTAGGAATTCTAAAAAAATAATAATAATTTCCTTCGTAGGATCGCTGGGAAGTACAGCAATTGAAAGCAAGATTATCAGTTCAACAAAAACATTTAGATGAAGAATATAGATTTCAAGTGCAACAACTTGAGAAAGAAAAAGAAAAGCTTCGTTTATCGCAGGTTTCTGTTTGTTGCTTTTAAACGATTGCTTTTTTTTTAGTTTTGAGTTTTTGCTTCTATTTGATTTATTATATCTTTTGTAGAACCCACCACTGCTACTTAAATTAAGGACAATTATCTGATAGCTATTTTTTTTTATTTGAACTGACAAATTGTAAAGATCTGCAGTTTCTTTTTTAGGTATCATGCACATTAGGCACTTAGGTTGAGATTTTTTCATATAATAATGGAAAAAGTTTATGTAATACTCAATTTACATTTGAAAAAAAAGTTAGATGATCACAAATATGTTTATAAATATTGAGCTACAGGTACATGAGTACAAATCTATATAGATTACTATTATGAATTGTGATTAACCATTCTTTATAAACAATTATACATGGCCTCATATTACTCAATGTTTTGACAAGTTGCCAGCTATCTATTACTGTGACAAATTATACACATCTTAAACACCTTCTAAATTTATGAATTTTTCATGTTTTGAAAAACATGATTAAAAATTTAGTTCTAATAAAAAATCAGATGTTATCTGGGAGGGGTTGGAAGATTTGTGTAAAATATTACTTTAAGATTCTAACCATGGTGTTATGTTATTCTTTCTTGCTACTTAAATAAATTTTAAATGTGTTGAAAGAAAATGCTTTTATAAAACCATTCTTTTTAATAGAGTTGCTCCATGTAATTTTTTAAGTTTAAAAAATGAACGTACTATTTTAATGAGTTAGAATAACAAATCAAAATCATTTGTTTTCCCCTCAAAGGAAAGTTATGTGCTCTTGGTGTTCTTTGTTTTTAATATTGAGGAAATCCTACAAAAATTTGATTACATATGATTCCACAGTTTTACTATACAAAGGTATTACAAATAGCTGTCTCATTCAAAATGTTTGAAATATTGATACTCAAAAAATATCAGAATATATATAAAAAAAAACAACCATGAACTATAAAACACCATTAATTTTTAATTGCTTACTAATTAATACAAAGGGGAAACAAAGGATCAATTACATTTCAGCTTAAACGTATCTTAATTACACAAAAACTGTAATTTTTTTATGTTAATGTAGAGTGTTAATAAATACAATGAATAACCAATTTAATAACTGGTATATTGATCATATTTATAAAACATATATGTATATTAATACCAACATTAGGTACACAGAGAAGTATGATGAATTTAAGTCATCAACACATATCTTAAATGATAAATCTTAAGAATATTTCCATTTAAATTTTAAGTCTTAATTATTTTTTATTTTGAATATTTTTCTTTAACTTCAAAATTTGCTTTTGATAAAAATATGTTTGAGAACATTTAGATTGCTATCCTTAATAATTTGAAAGGTAACAGCAAAATCTCTGGTCATATTAAATAAAGAATAGTGTATAATATATGTATGAGTCTATGTAATTTTAGTCTTCAGTTTTTCTTTCAGAATAGCTCTGTGAAATAATAAACTCAATCTTGAAACTCCCGGAATATTAAATGTTCCAATATCTGCAATATGACTTTTTCTTCTTTTATTCATTTATACGATTTTTGCATGTTTTTTTTCTACCTTATTTTTAATACATTATAAGCATCTTTGTATGTGCAATTAATTTATTATTTTCCAGGATTCTTTGTTACATGAACAAAAAACTGTTTTAGTTCAACTGGCTCAAGAAAGGCAACAATTAATGCAAGAAAAAGTTGAAATAGAATTATTAGCAAAAAGAATTAAAGAAGATGAAGCTAAACTTCATGTAAAGATGCTAAAAGTAAGATCCCAAACAAAAACTAACTCATCATCTGTGTGTTTCAAATTTATTGTCCTGCCAAAATTATTCATAATTAAAACAAAACAAAAACATAAACATTTTATTTTTATTACTCTCAAAAGGTTTGTTGTTTCTAAATTTCATATGACTGGTAGAGAAATACAATATATCTTCAAAAAATCAATTAAAAGTTTATTTTCTGCCTTGTTTAATATATATTGCCTGGAATTTAAATATCACTAATGTGTTATGTTTAATGTATTTAATAAATGGACTAACAGGAAGAGATGTTTATGGAATTATATATGTGTTTACAGGAAGAGAGTTTTATGGAAAGACAGAAACAATACATTCAACAAGAACAGAGCAAAATTCTTTTTGAAAAAAGTAATGTAAAGCAAGAATTGGAACTATTGGAAAAAGAAAAAGAAGTTTTGGATACTGAAAAGCAAATTCTAAAAGAAGAAAGACTCAAAATGAATGAACTGAATTTTAAATTAAGGAAAAAGGAAAATGAATTAGAAATATTAGCAATGGTGAGAGTTGAATCATTTATTATTTGAAGTAAAGAATTCAGATACATAAAGAGAAATGTATTAAATTCTAGAAATTTGTATCAATTGATCTTGAACTTAGCTTCTATTCAGAATAATATGAATAAAAGCCACTATCATTGAGAATTGTTTAAATATTTATTTATTTATTTATCTAGTTAATTTATTCAATAAGGTAAGATAATATGGAATTATTACAGATAGTGTAAACATTTTATTTTTATGTGTTTCTGATAAAAATTAATACTAGTGAAAAGATAAAGTGTGAAAATTAAGAAAATATGTCAAACAAAAGTTTCTGAAATCTTATTATGAGTACATGGCTCAATAACTGTTTAATTTTATACTTTTCTACAAATATTTGTTTTTAATCAGGTCCCTGTAAAACCAATTTAAAAAATAAATTAATACCTTAATTTAGAACAAAAAAAAATTCAAAAAATTATGCTGAATTTTGCATAAAATCTTTACTACTCGTTATGTGTTTACACATATATATTAGATGCACCTTTACAATGTTTGAAGGGCTCCCATAAATAAAAAATTACTTTTATTGATTGAATGATTAAAAATTTTGACCTCTCCCTCAAAAAATTATGTCTCTGCTATGATGTATATGTTATGTGTATATGCAGACAAGATATACTGCTAATACATTCTTAATCATCAAAGAGATACTGCAAATTCCAAAAGATATCCAAGGGCAATCAAATAATTTATCCCTTTATGTTTCTTGTACACATTCTAAAAATTTTTAAGAAAATACTCCTGGTATTTAATTTTTATGTGGGACATAGTTTTCTAAAATAATTCCTTAAATATATTTATATAATATTTTTGCTTCATTTACAAGACCTGATTTTTCATTTCAGTGGTGCAAAGCCTTTATAAATACATTTATATGCAAATTTTATAACTTTTAATGAAGAAGGTGAAAAATTACATTAAGCCAATAATATTGATATTTTGTATATAAAAATGTTCTAGTAAGGTAATTACTTTTGGGGAAGTTTTCTTATACTTTATAGTACCTGAAATTAACTTTCCAAAGATTGAAATATTCTTTATATATATAAGTAAATTTCAATTAGAGTGTTAAAAATCAGAAACTTTTAATTTTTCTTGAAAATTTAATTGTAAGTTTTTGATTTAAATATTGAAAATTTGATTGATCATTTTTTTTTTCTTGGCTTTGCTAGTCAACAACAGAAGAAAAAGAACGAGGACAAATGGAGCATCAAGCTGCCCTAAAAATCAAAGCAGAACAACATTTTAGGGATCAACAGATTAGTAAAAAAATGCAGGAATTAATGGAAAAAGAGCACCAGATATTATCAGTAAGTGGATTATCTTAGAACTGTGAATTTTTTTCATGTCAAAACTGTCTTTTTGAATAGAAAACTGAGAGAAATCATAAAACATTTTCATTCTTTATACATGATTATATTTTCAGATGTTTATTTCAATGAATTAAAAATTTAGTAGTTTTTTTTTTTGTTTAATTTTATATTCATTTTTGCTTCCATTTTTGTGGTAAATTTATTTCAACATATTTTTTAATTTAAATAATTAAATTTTCAAATTTTATAAGCTTTGTCTTCATTGATAAACTGTTTCTGGTCATCTAAAGTAACCAACAAGTCTTAATTTAACTTTACTTTATATGAATATATGCAATATGAAACATACACGAAATTTCCAAAAAATAATTCAAAACTATAAAAAAAAAGTTTAATAGTCAAAAATATAACAGAGTAAAATTATAACATTTTCTATTCTAAAAAATGTTATAATTTTACTCTTGTATATTTTAACTTTTTTTTTTTTGAAATTTAATCTTTAATGTTTATTATTATGAAGCCCAGTGGCTGAGTGGTAGTGCATTGTGCTTCCATACTATAGGTCCGAGGCTCAAAACCAGGGCTGGGCAAGGTTGACTGAGCATTTCATCCTTTCACTGCATCGATAAATAAGTACCATGCTTGCTTGGGAACTAAACATTCGAGGTTTCACGCTAGACTGACCATATGACCAGAACATCTATTCATGCGCTTCTGCTTAAGGTCATGTAAACTGAGATGGGCACAGTAGGGGGGGGGCCAACAGCTCATGGGCACTCCTCATGAGCTGTTGTGCCACTATGTTTAATTTTTAGTTTTATGTCGTAATATAATGCTATCACAGGATTCAAACAACTTTTATAGTGAAAAATGTCAATAAACAAACAAAAAATGTAACTCTTTTTCCTAAAATGTACATTCAAACACCAAAATCTAATCCAGAGTAGCTTTAAAAATGAACCACAGACCAATTCTTTTACTTGTTACTTTTGTAAGTTTATGGTAATTAAATGCTCTCAAATACAATAAGAATTTAATTTTCCAATATAAAAGCAACATTCTCATGAAATGTAATTATGGTGTTTAAAATATTTATTTGAATGTTTAAATAAAACATTTTCAGTTTCTTTGATTTTAAAAATTGGTTAAAAATTTGAAAGGAATATGATTATTAAAAAATTATTTATATTATAGGAAAAAGAAAAACTGTCAGAAGAAAAACTTGAACTGGAAAGAAAGAAAAATTCTGTGCTTTGCAACAAATGCAAACTTTCTCTAGGACACCCTATTAATGGTAAGCTGAAAGGGGCAAAAATATATCAAATATGTTCCAGTAATGTTTAAAAAAATTTTAATAAATTATTTAAGATTAATGGTTCCATGTTCGAAAAAATAACTTTTTTCATACATAATGAGAATTTACATAATTATTTATTTTGATAATGTATAATTTTCCTTTATAAATCTGTTTGAGTATGTATCATCATTTCCTTCAAGTAAATGAAATAGTTGATTCATGTATATATAAATTCTATCATCACTTCTTTCTAATAATTGAAAAAATTGTTTTTATTTTGTTGTATATCATCTTTGGTTAATTGTTTTTATCCATAATAAAATTAATTGCTAAATGACTAAAAAATTATCTTATTTTTTAAGTATGGTGATTAATATATAAATATAATTTGTGTTGAAAGTGAAGAACTTGTATTAATTTGTAAGATACCAATGTTCTATAAATGGTAAAAAAAACACAAAAAAACCATTGTTTATATACTGGTAGATTTTAAAATTTTAAGACTGAAGTTATTTTCACTTATAACAATTGAAAAGATGGCTTCAATAATGTATGTAAATTTGCATTAATAAGATATATACTGTGCTTTGTAAAGCTTATTCGTATTTTGGCAAGTGTAAAGAGGATGAATTATAGAAAGCAACAAATTTAGACATGAAAATCAAGAAATCAAAATATTGAAATTGGAGACATATCTCTCTAGTATGAATCCTAGTACCAATTAGATTATTTCTCTCCCAGAAGAGCCATTGGAAAATTGAAAGAAGGATGGCAAATGACAGAAGTTGCTTGTGAAAATAATATCGTGCAGGGTATCATTTCTATGCTATGAGCAGCATTTCAGACAAATGGAACTGACTATGATATGCCATGTTGAAAGTTGTCTTTCTTTGTACAGTCATGTAATTGGATAATATGTAGTTTGTATAAAAATAGCCCCCATAACATCCTGTGTTGTGCATCCTTTCAAAAAATTTTTTTATGTAAAACCATGTTGAATGTGCTGTCAATACCGCATTACTTCTTGGTCTACACCACATGTATATCTTCATTTACAAGCCCCTTTTTTCTTCAACTTTAAGTTACGTCCACCAATGTATCAAACATTTATTAAGCCAACCCTTATTTTATTTTCAAGCCAAAATTTCTTAAAAATTATTTCATAAAATTGCATAGATGTTATTTGAAAAAGATAATGCACATTTAAAATGATTAATTCTATATTCAATATTCCATTTGAAGAAAAGAAATTTCAATAGTTTTTTTGTCATTTACTAAATGAAACAAAAAACACACCATAATCAAAGGGAAAGTGAACATTAAAGTAATGATACTTTCATTACAACTAAATTTTCCAAATGTGATTCAAACTTATAAATTTTTGATTAGTAGACATTTTATTTTGAACAGAATTCACTCTTTATTAATATGTGTTGTATTCATACAAAGATTTATTTCATCACTTTCTTGGAATGCCACTTTTTTGTATATTATATCTAGGGGTCATACATTATTCCTGGTATGATTGGTTCCAGCTTTCTTACTCTTGCAAAAGTAACATTAATTATTTCAATATTTATCATGAAAAAAACTGATGGAATATGTTACTACCCCAGAACTGTATTTATTCAGGTAACCTGAATTTTCTGATGTTTAAAAGAATTATGTGCTTAATTGTTTTTATCTTTTACATAAGCACCTCCAGTGAGTATTGGCCAGCCTACAGTGAATACTAGTAATGCTACAGCTATGGGAGCTTCTTCATTTTTAAATGGAATTTCAAATCCTTTGGTACCTCCTCATTTAGATCCAAGTTTGGTAGTTTGGTACATTACAGCTCAAAAAGTAAATAATCTTAAAATATTTTATTTAATATGCCTTCAGTATCCATAAATTGTGTATGTATTGTTTTATTAAAATTTTGCTTGTTACAGCTACTGTTATAACTTATTATTAAAAGTCATTTTGTCATTGGTACAAGAAAGTAATATGGCCAAAAAAAGTTGTTCTTGTGTATTAACCCCATACCGCTGGCCAATTTTAACAATTGTTCTTAGGATGGTATTACAGTTAGTTTGCCATAATTTATAAAATCTTTGGCAATAATTCACTGCATGGTGTTAATATGCAAGAATACTAAATTATTATGCAGTTTACAATTGTAAAAGTAATGCACTTTTAAATTTTTTTTGTTAAAATTTTTTTTAAAAATTGATGTAACAACTGGAAGAATCTCATTTTTATTACAAAATTTTATAAGTTGTGTGAGACTCACTATTTTGCTTTATATTTATTTCTGCATAAAAAATACTACCATGTATTTTTGAATTTTTATTTTATATTTTTAAAAAAATCTTAAATTAAATATTTATATATTTTCTATTCTATTTTCATTTTAAAAAATGTGTAGTTTTGAAACTATAAATTATATGTTTAAGAAACAATGATCTATTCTTGAAATTTAATTGGTTAAATTTAACAAATATAAATTATTTACATTTCATCTTTGGTCTTTTTTTCTAATATATATATATGATAAATGATATATTATTGATATACATTTTGTTTCAACAGGATAGAGAATTCCTCCAAGAAGAATTGTCCTTTTTAAAATCTTTAAAAGAGTCAAGCAAGAATTATAAAAAGTGAATTTTAGTATGAGTCGCATTATACATCCATTAAAGCTTTTAATTTTAAAAATACTGTGATCAGAGCGAACCAATTTAGACTTTGTATTTATTAAATGCGGAGAAAGTCTACAAATAATGAGGTTCTCAATAGATATTTATTTATACAATCTATTTTATTTTATCTGTTATTTATTAATGTGAATAAACTAGTCAAAGCAAATGTATGATAAACTTGTCTTTTGAATATCTTTTATGTATTGTTTTTTTAGTAGACATGTAAAGAGAGAATCACTGAAAACTATTATAAAGTCTTCTAACATTCAAAATCAAATTGGCTTGAAAACAAATTTACTTACAATATTACACACAACAGTAAAAATATTATGTAATGTAAATAGAAAATTATTTTATGTAACCTATTATCAACATGTCTCTATTTTAATGAAATCAAACCAAATTTTGTTTTTAAGTTAAATTATTCCAAGACATACACATACAATTTCTCAGTTTTATCATTCAATAAAATTTGGCTAAACTTTTAATATCTATGTGTATAATTTATAATTAAAAACCCCACACTATTTATGTTATTTATTGGGGGATGAATGATACACATTTAAAGTATGTCTAAGAATTCAAACTTATACTTAATCTGTGCTTTAATTCTTCTAAATTTTAAAACTAGCATACTACTTCACATTTGCTTAAGTATTACACATCAATTTTGTTAAAAGTAAGTAAAAAAATATTATATATGCATTATAATTGCTTTTAATTATAAAGTTAATAACATTTAAATGAGAAAAAAGTATTGCATATATCTTAGTATTATCATACTAAGAAATAATCAAGAAAATGACTTCATAGATATATATAAAAGGTAACCTTATCAATGTCAGATTGTATGAACAAATAAAACAAGCTAATATAAATATAATTTTCCATTTTTCAAATTCAAGAAAACAATTTTTTATATCACAAAAACAAAAATAAGTTTGCGTATTTAGTGTGGTTGAATATTTACAAAACTAAACAAGTAATTACTCTATTCAAGATTAAGTACCATTATTACAAGTTTATTAGTCATACACTGTTTTAATGATAGATTATTAAATTCCCTATTGATAATTTTATACATCTCTTTATCTGTTCAATATTATGGTTACAAATTGGCAATAAGAGGCAATTTTCAGTTCAATCAACTACTTAAAGTTCAAAAATTGACACAACCCCCCCCCCCATTACATCATGAATGTTTATCTGAAAATTGAAGGCACATTTCTATTAGAACAACATAATACATGTAAATTTTTTTACAATTTGAGCAATGAGTATGAACAGTCGTACAAGGGTTTATCAGAAAAAAGGTTACAAGTAGAATAAAGAAATATTTATTATGAATAGACAGTAAATACAAGGAAAGGAATTAAGAGGTATACGTTCTCATCACATTTCGACATAATCACCAAGTCTATTTAGGCATTTATCAGAATGCAGAACCAACTTGTTTAACCTGTCTTAGTTAAAATCAGATCCCTGTTCATTGAGTCAGGTCTCGGCAGATGTTTTCACAGCACTTTCTTGGAAAATTTTCAGCACATCAGAAACAATATGCTGCTCAGTTCCACCTATGACGAGATTTCAAGCAGACCTGTCAATAATTTTGAATCATTTTTTTCAATTCGTGCTGTTTTGATTTCTGTTGATGAAGAACCTGGCTGGCTGCTCCTTGCCATATGGCAGTTTTCAATATCCTGTCAGATTGATGGAAAAGAGTGACGCCATTTCACTATGTTATTTTCTCATTGCTTCTTCACCATAAACTTCCATGATTTGACTGTGAATGGCAGATGCAGACACATTCTTTGCCTATAAAAATCAAATAATGGCTCGCACTTTCAATTCTAAGCTCTTGCCATTTCAATTGTCTGGGAACTTTCACTACCTACCTGCAAAACAGCTGTATGACAATAGCGCCATTTGTCTCCAATCTGGGGAAACAAAATTTCCCCATAATATGTTTTCAAATGCTGCAGCTTGTAAACCATTTTTTTTTCTGATCACCCTTTGTATAATTTGTACAATAAAGGTTGGTTAAGCAAATAGAGGGTATCCCCTAGTAACAGTAAAAATAATTTTAAATGTATATACAAGGGATATATTTAATTAAATTAATATGCATGTATCATCTGTTAAATTATTACATGTTTGCTTATTAAAGCTTAATATGAAGATGCATCATTTGTAATAAAGACAAAGTTTTGATTGAGAATTTGTTGAATCAATGCTAAAAGGGAATGAAGGCAAAACACCTTATAACTCTAAGTTACAATTCAAGTGGGGAAAAAACACCTGATTTGATGTCTCATTCAACCATTTCTTCTGAGAGTACTTCATGGTCTATTTAGATTTAATCTTCATTCTATTCAACATGGTATACTTGAATGATTCAACCTTTAACTTGTGGCCATATGTCAACTAAAGTATGATAGCAGTAAAAATCTTAATGCTAAAATAAGACAAAATATTTTATCAAGTGTAACTATAAAATGTATATATCAAGATAATTTGAAAATTAATTTTAAATTTAATATATGAAAAAAATCTTTGTCTTCCCAATTCTGTATACATTAATATTAAATCTAAATCAAGCTTTCAGAATTGTAATACTATATGCAGATTTTGTGTGCGTGTAAAATGAATCCTTTTTGTATAATTTTGAAACTTGCCACAATCAATTGAAAATGTATTGTTTTAATATGAATGAATTTTTTTGCAATTTGTTCCATTGCACAGTTAAAACATATAGAAATTTTTTTAATGGTCTTGATAATATGATCGAACCTAAATAAATCTTTATGTGTATAACATTTTTCTCCCACTGTAACTTTTTATAATGTTGTAATATCTTACAAATCAAAACATTAACTTTAGTATTTTTTTAATTACAAAAATAAGCAAGCATAAATTATCAGCTTTACTTTTAATTCAACATCCAAATGCAGTTCTTGTATTTTTTGCCTACCAATTTGTGTTGTAGGTGCAAAAATCTCAGTGCTCAACCCAGTTGTATACACAAGAGTAGGATTTGGAAATTCAACCCCATACACCAAGAGATTTTTTATTTCAAACCTAGCTTTCATCTACATTTTTTAAAATCTCCCCCCCCCCAAAGTAGTCTGTGTACTTTACTGCCCCCCCCCCATGTTCAAACAGTTGAAAAAGGAAATATAATTTTGAGAGAAATTTATGAGAGTATTTTTTTTAAAAATTAAAACTAATCACAAGTAGTAAAATTAATTTTTTATGTGTTATTAATTTCCTCAATAGCATCAAAAAATGTAACTTTTCACAACAAAAAAAAAGGAAAATAATTCTTTAGTTAAAATTTCAAACATGGTTAAAAAAAAAAAAGCCCCTCCAAACTCCTGGGCTACCAGGAAATATACTCAACTAATTTATTTGAGGTTCTGTTCAACTTTTGCATCATTCTGAAGCTTAACATATTTTCATTCACTAATTACATTTAAATTAGAGTTATATTTTTTTTAAAGATATTATTTTTAATGGTCATTTGTTAGCTGTATTCTGTTTTAATAAAAATTATTTCTAGTATTTTAGGCATATCTTGAAAGCTGTAATGATTAAAATAATCTCTAAACCAAAAACATTGCTTGCCCACTCTCATTTCTTTTTAAAAATCGTTTTTTTTTTTTTAATGAAAATTTTATGCTTGGTAAAAGTATAAACTAAGCCTCCTTAGTTATCTCATAATATAACTATGTGTTTATAAAGTTACATGTGCATAGTTTAATAATTAAACAGTACATTATATTATTTTTTTAAAAATAGTACTAGAATTTCATTATTTACAATACTAAAGTCAGTGTAAATGAAACATTTTCAATATAATATATAAAAATTTGCAAGTCTTTGATATTAATGCTTGAAAATGAAGCTACATAAGTAATTAGTAACAAACCTTGTTATCTTGAACCATGAACAAGAACAGTAACTCAGCTGGGGGGGGGGATCCCTCACTCCAAACTTCTACACTAGGCTAAAATGAGAAATTTGAGTCCACAGATTGAATGCCAATCAACTCCTCAATATGCTGGACCATATGTCTTAGAAAGAATATAGTAAATAAGAAGTAAAAATTCTGCAATGTTATTAAATAGTTCATTCTCACAAAAAAAAAATGAACATAATGACTACAACACAAAAAATTAACATAATGACACAATGTGTTGTAGTCATTAAATCTTTATCATAAAACTAACTTGAGTGCTACTTAATTTTCTAACTTTTGTGAATAATAACACAACATTTCAAACAAAAATTTATTTCATTAAGAATACAAAAAACAAAATTTAATAATTTTTTGAGCCATTCTACAAAGTTGATATGCACATTTAATAGATACACTAAAACTTGATAAATAAAAATAAAACTTTAAAAAAAAACACGTATTCCCAGTGTTTAATAATCCATTGGGTGGTTGGGGTCGGCACCCATGGGTCTGGGTCCCAGAAGGGTGCAAAAGGGCCCAGATCAGTTGGACTTAACCAGGTTTTCTGGTTATAAATTTTGATCCACCAGTATGAAGGGGCCCGTAGATCTTCTGCGCCCAGGGCCCGAAAGGACCTTAAATCAGCACTGTATATTCCTAAACACTGAAAATGTTTTACAGACTAAATATTTACTCTATTATAATTTACCACAAAAACATTATAGTGATTAATTTACAAACTATTTAGAGAGAAAAAATAACATACACATTTATCCAAGTAAGGTTTTGATTGATTATGAAATAAATAAAATGTAAATATATACTGTCAAAAGAATCATCTATATAAATAATACTTCTTTATTAATAACTATGAAATTTAAAGTTTGAATAGATTATATATATGAACAGTTAAAATCTTTTAACTTTGAAGAAATTTCCAAATTTTAAAAGTTCCATGATAATATATTTTGTGGGCAAAATTAATTCTTTTGCCTCAATTTTTTTTAAATAATGAAATTATAAATTAAATTCTGTTATTCTTGTCCAAATTTGGTCCTCAATAAATTTCTATTAGTAACATTGGTTCTTTTTATCAGCAAGTTTATAATTAAAGCCTTTTTTTAATTTTAGAGATTCAATTAAAAATATATTGCAAGAAACACTTAATCAGTGAACCTTTATTTCAATTTAAAAATATATCGATAGGTTTGAAATATTCTTTATAATTTTTTATACCACACTTAAAAATGAGATTTTAAGCTTTACAATATTAATACATTATAGTATCCATATTTAAATATAATCTAGGATACATTCATATAATTAATACTTTGTTCATAAAATAGTGGATAAAAAATTTGTGAAATTCTGTTTTGGCCCACCATTTGATGTTGAAAAAATAGTGTGTTTTTCAAACATGAAGTTGTTGTAATGTAAAACTAGATTATACATTCATATTTAAAACAAGATTTCATGGAATAGGATTCAGTCTAAAATATACTTCATTTACCAAACTTTAAAAGTTATTTTTTCTTCTATTTTATCAATTATTTTGAAACAAAGTTCAAACACATTTTATTTCTGCTTTCAAAGAAATTTGACTTGCATTGATGTAATTAGTCTTTAAAATGAACTATAAACAATATTTTAACATACCCAATTTTTACATGTTCCTATTCGAAAAATTTAGAAACATATAAATACCTATTTACATGTTCTAAATTTGAATTTTTATCAACAAGCAAATAAATTTAAAAAAGCAATCACGTCAACAGAAGAATTTTAATAAAAAATTATGCTGCCTCAGTTAAAAAGCGGTTTGGATAAAATCTTAATCCTTCAATGGAATCATCTCTACAAGCAATTCCTTCTTTTTCAAGGAAAAGTAATCTTTCTTTAGCAATAACAAGGGTTGCTTTAGTGAGAATTGACAATTCATCAGCAGTCAAAGATTCTTTTTCTTGAAGAATTTCACCAACTTTACGAGCTTCACTGGCAGTATCATATGACTCTAGGCGCAAAACCATGACACCACTGTCAAACTTGTATAATTTTATAGGTAAAGTTAGTTTATCTAACATTAAACATGCATTTAATAAATCTTCCGGTGAGATTAGTTCAACTCCTCTAGCCCTATTCACTCTACAATACACTTCTGTTAATGATAATATTCCTCCAGCTTCCTGCAATGGTTTGGCTAAGGCCTCAGATAATTGCTTAGCAAGTTCAACATGGAATGTATTTCCAGAACCATATTCAGACTTTGTCACGGGATCACTGATACCCAAACTCAGCAAATAGGATTTGAACTGGATTGTTTCATCTTCAGTTACATCACTTTGTTTTTCCCTCAATTTTTGAGAAACACTTTTTGAGAGATTTACCATCTCTTTTGCCATCTTCATCAAATTTTTAAGATCTTCAAAAGCTTCTGAAATGGTTTCACCAGTAGCTTCATTTCTGTCACGAATCTGCCTCTCAATACCAACAATACCAGCACGATACTGTTTTCCTTTAGGATAAGCAGCAGATGGATCTTCCCAAGCCTTTTTAGCTATTGCATCAGACAATGCATTAAAGAATTCTTTATCACCCCCTCCTCGAAATGAAAACTTAACATAGTTAAATGGACTGAATTTCACTGGACCAGGCTTTTTATCTTCCTCTAAAATTGCACTCAAATGGGCAATAATTTTGGCACTTTTTGTCCATGTAGCACTTTCTTTCTCTACAAGAACAATCTTAGATAGATTTAGACTCATATCTGTATTTGGGTTAATATCATCCTTCCAACGAAGTCTATGAGATGATAATGTCAAATATCCAGTTTCAAAAACAGTTTTTTTATTTCCATCATATAATTTCACACTGCCTTGGCCTAAAATTTCAGTTTCTCCGGGTATAACAATATTTTCAAACCACTGGAAGCGATCCATTTTAATAAATATTCAATGTGGTTGTTAAACTCTTTTCATTCTCTCTATATATACCTGCAAAAAAAAAATAATTCTTCACTAAAAATTATAATTACAAGCATATTTTAAGATGTATGTTTATATTTTATAAATTTATGTACTGAATAATTTTTAACCATCTTTTTCTTCTTGATTCAATAAATGATAAAAGGGTACTTACATATTATCACAACCGTATTGGTGACATTATATAAAATGAAGTATATGGTTGCCAATTCAGGGCATACAATGTATGCAAAATCAGGTTGGCCAACTAGGCAAGTTGCATTGAACGTTGGCATAGTTGCGATAGTACGCAAGTACTGATAAAAGTAATATATTTAGAATATGAAACGTTGTTTATCCTAAGAAACTAAATTAGTGAAGCTCATAATATAATTTTTCTTAAGTAATATAAAATATGTTCTAACTAGGGTTATCAAAATAATGAAAATTCATTTCAATGTTAACGATGTTAATAACAGTGTTTTGTATTCGTTAAATACAAGTTTGGCCAATGAATTACAAAATCAAATCCAAATCTACAGGTTCTAATAACTATAACTACTAATAGAAATTTTTACAAACAAACAAATCTACCAGAATAGCAATCTCCATGACACATGCAACAGATATAAAAGTAAAATATCACCTACAACATTTTCATGGATATAAATGATTCTCATGATTCTTTATTCAAAACAAAAATGGTTTTCATGTTCTTTTTCTCCACAAAGACTGACTTCTTCAAGCCCCCTCCCAACAAAAAAAAATTATGAGACAGAATTAATCATGTAATCCATTGACAAGAATCAATCATGTCTTCAATCATTTAGCAATTCATTCAAAATTTACCTTTTAATTTATTTGTGTCAAAATTTTTTAAAAACTAGTACTGCACAAATTTTGTAGAAAATACCTTAAAAAATCATTAGATTATGCAATTTCAAAATCATACTTTATTAGATACATTGTGGAATATTTTTATATGAAGAAGTTTTATCTAATAAAATATTAAATCCCAGTACTGTTATTAATGGATTTTCCTTACTGAGAATTAACAAGTTTATTTTTAAGAAGTACTTCTACTTTGATTTAAATTTATTTTGCTGATTTTTAGTTTTCTTGCAGCCTACTTGTACTGAATCAGTTAACATTTTTTTTTCTTCCTATAAGCATTATCAAGAAATTGCATTTCTCTTCTCATAGTAAAAATAATTATTTTCAAATTACTAAAATGGTAGTTATTTCTTATTAATCACAATATACTTTTTATAAATTTTCATTTCATGTGCAAAATTAAACTCATTTGAAAGCCTTTTTAATCAGGTGTACTGACCCAAAAAACTCACAAATAATACAATCAGCACCTTAACAAACTTAAAGAAAATTCTGATCTTATATATATATGCTATGAATAACATATAGCATAGATGATTAAAAATTAAACTCAATGTATAACTTTAAATTGTAACAACATATGTTACAATCTAACCAAACTTAATTACATTAAAAGCTTCAAAACTTAATTTATACTTATTTAATAAGAAAATACAACACACCATTCATTTAATACAATAAAACATGTATTTTTACTTAGGAAACGTTAGAGAAATCTGTTACACGACTTTAAGTAATTCAAAATAAACTCAGAAAGTTATGCTTTACCAAACAAAATTAACAAATACCAGAAATCTTTACGCTCTATTAAATCTTTTAATAAAGTAAACTAGATAATAAGTAACTTTAATTATTAAATAAAACTATCTTTTTTATTATCGTTTTTAAGTTTCATTAAATCCAGTTTTTTTCTAAAACGATTGCTTTGATTCCACACACAGAAGAGAGATTGAAGATTCAAAAATATGTTTTGAATCTGAATTATTATCGGCAAATTATGTATAAATATTATATTTGCAGACAAAAATAACATGTTTATCGATATAATGTGACACTTACATATGTTTTCTATTTTTCCAGCGGTTCAAAACCGGAAATTACGCATTTATGTCATATTCTTCAACAAATAAGATTACATTTCTTGATTGATTCCCAGTGACTATTGTTACTAAAATAAGGAAAGGTGATTGTTCCATCAATGTGTTTAAATTAATTTAAATATAAGTTTATTTTAATAGTAATAAATAATTACAGGGAATGTGAATCACAACTCCTAAAAATATAAGCAAAAATACAAGGTAAGTGATATCGTTCTGAAGACCTTTACAAGAGTAACTGGTCCCAAATAAATGACATAATGCCATCTCTCCGGTATAGTGGTTAGTGGTGCTGGTTGCTATGCCATTGGTTCTGGGTTATAATCTTGTAGAAGACATGAATGTTTGTAAATGTAAAGAGCATTTGCGATATAAGGATAGTCTAAATAGCCGTCGAGACACAAGTCTTCTCGTGAAGTTGATGGAAGGGGAAGAGAGGTGGGAGGCCTCTGACCACCTCCAGGTTGTTCTTTCTCAAAATTGAGGTAAATCAAGCCAAATCAAATAGTCACCTGCATGGTACTCAAAGCGACCGTTAACGGCAGGCGTAAATCTAGCCCCTTACCACGATGAATTTAGTGGACCTTGATCTGATGTCACTGTCAATCAGATGGTACAAGTAACAACATCGAATGACATCAGAGCTACTCGATCAGAGTAATCAGAGCTACTCGAAAAAGTCGCGTAAAAGTCTATTAGGGTTTTCAGCCCCGGGTTCCCGACAACCCGGTGGTTTATTTCAATCCCAGGATCCAAGGATTAAAATAACTAATCCAGGGATTTAATTTTTGTCTGAATTATATTTTGAAATTTTTTTCAAAGTATTGTGAATCTGGTATTACATTTAATGTATTTTATTTACTTCTTTCGTACTATATATGGTTAATGCTAGTTTTCTTACGTGATTACTAACTCCGCATGTTAGTTTTCTTACGTGTAACACTCCTCTTTGAATCTTGAAGGGTTCGAAGAGGGTGTGTATGTAAAACCGTGAAATTTAATGTTTTCTTTTTTCTTCTGTAACTTTCTCCCCATCGCATGTGGGGTCAGAAAATGGACATTTCTCCCATCCTCAGAATTTCCGATGTCAGCAAACTTGGACAGGGGCATTTAAAATTTTTGGAAGATATCTAGTAGGGTTTTCAGCCCCGAGACCCTGGAATTCTGAAACCCCTGGATCCCGGTGTTTTTTCCAATCCCGAAGTCCCGGGGTTAAAATAACTAATTCCGGAATTTAATTTTTGTCTAGATTATTTTTTAAAAAAATTTTCTCATAAAAATTTTCTAAGAATTTAATTTTTAAAAAATTTATATTCTGTTTATGAAATATCTACGTAAATTTTTTTTGCGCAATTATAAGTTCTATATATAAAAAAAATATATGCACAGTATGGGAGAACGTCGGAAAGATCTAAGTGGCTCTCTGCAATGCTTACACAATAATGTAAGCAACATCACAAGAATAGATTTTGTCACAGTTCCTTCTTTTATTAAATGCAGGTAATTTATAGCGCATCTGCTTGGAAGACTTAAGATACTTCAAATCCCATTGCATTACTAACAGCTCTTGTAACTTTTCTTCAATTTCAGATGAGGTAACATTTGAAATTGATTCACATTCTGATTCAATAACTGGATCAATTTATGTACAAAAACCATTAAGTGTAGCAGAAGAACTAAATAAAGTTATCAAAGAGGTATATGCACCAATGCAGTCAATTAGATTTGAGACACTGTCATCAAAAATTCAAAAAGAAATGTCTCTTTTTTTGTAAATGGAGAGAGACGTGGTGAGTACTTGAAAAGAACAAACTCCTATTTACATAATGACTACAACACCTACTGGCATAGACTCCGAACAAGCATTTTCTTCGGCAGGACAATTTGTAACAAAAATAAGAAGCCGTTTGAACGATGAAACGCTGGACGATCAGTGTATTTTAAAAGCTTATTTGCAGAAACACAGAAATGAGGAAATATTTTCTAATTTTATAATGTACTATTTTTGTTTTTTATGATGAATTGTTTTTTTTTATGTGTAACATCTTTCCTCTCGATTGCTGGAGATTTGTGGGAGTGATTTCGTGAAAAGCGACGGAAATGCGTAACAGGAAGTTGGGGAAGCGAGCGCTATTCAATGAAGTTCTGTTCCCCCCCCCCTTCATTCGGGAGGGGCTCCACCCCTTGCGGTCTAGGCCGTGGGATCTTTGTTTTTGTTTTCTCACTTTAGGATCAGAGAAGAAGCTAAGTCCTTTTGGCAGAGACATGGTTAGACAATGACGAACGTGTTTCGATACCTGACTTCGATTGCTGCGTACAATTTAAACGACCGGGCCACAGAGCTCCTGGTGTTGCGATCTATTTCAAACAGAACAACTCACATGTTGTGGCTCCCATATGGATATTACTTATCGTCAAACATGTGGCTTGGGTATTGTTATTCAAGCTATTGAGGACATATGTGCGGCAGAATGCTTATTTGAAAATGGACTAACAGTGATTTCAGTGGTCGTATACATTTCTCCGAATCAAATGGTTCAAAAAATTAAAGATTTCCTGCATTTTTTACTTTTACCATATACCAAAGGTGGTTCTGCTTTTTTTTAAAAAAAACTATCACTCGCTTCCCATGATTTTGAGTGGTGATTTTAAAGTTAACTTCAGTTTTCTAGAAGCCGAGCCACTCGTAACTTTTTTAAATGATGAACTCAAGCTCGAAATGAACACAAATCGAAATGTTTCGACAACTAACAGTGGTACTGTTATTGACGCTATTTTTCAAAGGCTTTTAAATACTTTGAAAACACAAGTATATGAGTCATATTTTAGTTATCATAAATTATCATTATCGCTCTTCCCCAAATTGAACAAGAATAATTATTTTTGATAAAAAATTGCATTACTCTTTGTGTTAATTAAATAAAATTTTCATTAAAGATATTATTCCGTAGAAAATTATTTCCAATCATACTCGATTCGTTTTTTTCAGGATTTAAGTTGCTATTGGTGAATTTACCACGATAATATGTCAGATGTTACACATCGTATGCGACTACTGTAAGGCTCGTTTCTTTTTTTTATTTATTTCAAACACACACACAATGGAATTAATATTAAGCCAATTTTTAATCATATTTTCAGTTATATTATGCAATTTCAACTATGCTAATGTGTAAGTATTTTTACTAAATAGTCTAATGGACCAATCCCGGGATTTGTATAATGTAATCCTGAAATTCCGGGATTTAAAATATAACACGAGATTGCAAACCCTAGAAAAAGCGAAAGAAAAAACTTTTGCTTCCCACTCGATGCATCAAAAATAAGTATTGATGCAATATTACAAAGCTGTGGAACGAATGAGATTTACTCAATAACAATATATACTACAGAGACTTATTTGCTCAACACTGTTTGACTGTGGGAAGTTATGTGTTGCATGCAAAGATGTGCTTCCATTCAAACTGGAACTAGTTTGAGCAATGTTATAAATTCGGAAGGTATAATACCTACTAGTAAAAAATTCGAACGTGTATTTTCTACGGCAGGACAGTTTGTATCAAAAATCAGAAGCCGTTCTAACGATGAAACGCTAAAGGAGCTGTGTTTTTATAAACTTATTTACAGAAACACAAGAAATGAAGAAATGCTTTTTTTTAAATCTCCTTATGTACTATTTTTATTTGTTTTTTATGATGAATTCATTTTTTTATTTGTATTATTAAAATAATATTAAATCAATTTTAATTATATTTTCAGTTTTATTAAGCAATTTCAACTATGCTAATATGTAAGTATTTTTAGTAAATAGTCCAATCCTAAGACCAATCCCGGGATCCCGGGATTTGGATAATGTAATCCCGAAATCCCGGGATTGAAAATATGAGACGGGATTGCAAACCCTAAATTCTATGATTGGCTTTATCTTCACCGCGCTCGCTGCTTATTGCCTTGGTGGGGATGCGGCTTGTGTGTTTATTAAGGTCGCTCTCTAAAGCGCATGAGGATTATACGATGAATTGAAATAAGTTCTAAGCCCATTTGGAACTTGAGCAAGTACAAACTACAATCAATTTGTTTTTATTGATTGACTAAATACTGGTTCTGGAAATGGTACAAGTACTGGCCAGATGATACGAGGCCTTTCTAAGCTGAAACTGATTGATCGTTTATTTGCGTCGCATTCTACAGGTAGTATAGGGCCGGGTACAGGCTAGACTACGTGCGGTAGTGTATACGGGCTGATGCTCGTTAAATCTACAGTAGCTAAAAGTCCTCCTGTTGGTGTGGTGTGGAAGATGGGAGCGGGAGGTGCCAGCTTAGGTGTCGTCCTCGTCACATGATTATGGTTAAAAATTATGTGATCTATCAACAATAGTCCTCTTTAAAGTGGGACATTTATTAACACTCACTGAACACTAGGTTTATTGGGGAGAGATCTTGTAAATTTGAACCAAGGTGAAATAAGGATTGGAAGATTGTGAGAGAAGGAAAAATAGTTTTATTTAGATCTTTGTTAATTTTCGCATCGTGATTAAGATGTTTAAACTAAAAGAATTCTGATAAAGCACAAAAAATTCTTATAAGTGTAACATATTTTTAATAAAGAAATAATACAATTAATATTTAAAAGACGTTTTCACAGAGCAATGAAAATCTTAGTGAAATTATGATTAACGATACTTTGATTGACATAAAATGAATTGTATCCCAAATTTTAAAATTAATCAGCAATACCAATGGGATAATTATTATATTATTTTTTTTGCACCATTTCCTGCTTAACCTTGCTATAGTTGATGTGTTCTGAACGCAATTTGAGTCCATATCTTAGATTTGGATAAAAACTTTTCAATTTATTGAATTTATTTTCGCAACGTACCTTTCCGTTCGTGTACTCTGGAATGGGGGGGGGGAGCATGGCTGCTCTGTACTGCCACGCATAGAAAAAGTGTTACATAATTTTTCGCCTCCACATCATTCATGACGTGGGGATCTGTGCATGCTATTACGCATGCCATCCGCGTTTAGGCGCAAAAATTATTTTCGAAATTCACTGCATTAGTATCTTTCTGAGACCGAAAAGAACAATGCTTATATATACATTTGAAATGGTTATATTTTGAAATAAATATACCTTACAAACATAAATTGAATATTTATAAAATTCTACAAACAGTAGAATAGTATGATGTCGTAGTGAATGCACAAGCAACCAGATTTTGTGCGAGATCTATGTTGCACAGTATTTTGTGACTGATCAAAAATTCTTTCCAAGTCCTCTGCACATTGTTATGATGGCTAGCTCATTCTATTCATATAAAAATTTGTTTATCTTTTAAATCAAGAACATTTTTTGTCTGTTCGACTGATGACGAAGTGTGGCTCAGAAAAAATGATGGTATAAGAGGAGGTCGAACATTATCGATCCAGAAGAATACACATGTATACGTTTTAGAAGATGGATGAAGATACGCATTAGCATTTCCATGAGGGGTAGAGGCAATGTGATTTAATTTCTGTGCCATGGAAATTAAATTTGTGACATAAGTACGACTGACAGTTACTGTAACCGAATCAGTAGTAAATAGGTCGGATGGTAAACGCAATGTAGTTGTTGTTGTTGCTAATGCCACTTGTCTGACGTAGTCAGATCAAGGCCCACGAAATTCATCATGGCATCTGGCTATATATTGTACGCCTGTCGTTAGCCGTAGCTTTGAGCATCATGCAGGTGACTGTACGATTTGGCTCAGTTCCACCCCAATTTTGAGGAAGAACACCCTGGGAGTGGTCAGGGGTTTCCCACCCCTCCCAGCAATGTAGTACCATACATAATGTAAGAGTTAGTTGCCTTTTTAAATAATTTTTCATTGAACAGCGGAAACCAAATAATATTATTGGCAATATATCTGTCCATTTAAAGTGTTCATGAGCCAAGTTATATATATATAAACATCTCTGTAAAAGCGTTCAATCACACAATTTGACTGAGGATGTCAGGAGAAAGGAAAAAAATTCTGTCTCTACCTAGTACATCTGTGAGTTTCTGAAAAGATTTTAGTAAAAATTTGTTCCACGAATCGAATTAATGGTAACCGGTGTGTCAAATCGAGAAATCCATCTGTGAAATAAAGCGCGAACTATAGTTTCTGCTGACATATCAAGAATAGGCATGTCTTTAGGCCACCTTGCAAATCGATCAATTGTGGGAGTTATTACAGCTTTTAACCCCCATAAACCAATAGATTTATAATGAAGATTTTTATCACAAATGCTCCTGCAACTGCCCGCCTCTTCAGAAGTCAATTTCCACAAAACATATTTTTAAGATATCTCTAATCAACAAAAGATACATGGCTACCAAATTTAAAGTCTGTGGTTCTAATAATTCTGTATATCTCGTGATGAAAGAGTAAATGTCAATTTTCTCCTACATGCGTGTGTTTGAGTATATATATTGACGCGTTTTGATTTTTTATGCTTGTTGTTTTTCGTTTTCCTCTGCGTATTGAGATGGTAGTCTTCCTGGAAAATTTCTTAAAAGCTCTAACACTTTGATGGGTGAACTAACCCGGGTAATAAATAAAAACAAAGCAAAAAAACTATTATTCCTAAGATTTTGAAGAACATAACACACTTATTTATACTTAAAAATATATCATTGCATCATATTTTTACACTGCGCTGTTTTTAAATTGCTGTTAGGTTTAAATAAACGCTGCTCACCGTAAGAGCCACCCAAGTGATATATTCGATACCTCTTTATACTGAACCGTGGCTAAATGATGAACAGAAATATTCGAATCGAATCGGTATATTTCCCACTTTTAACTTCTAAATCATGTGGATAAAGTAAATGTAGTACCTTATAATACTTTATAATAGAGCAATCTTTCTTATTTTACAAAGAAAGTCTATAATAGAATCAAGAATCTAAACCAGTGATTCCCAAAGGGGTCTACATAGGCCCCTTTGGGAATCCCAGGGGTCCATGACGACCTCCAAAGGGACTACATCAGCCTAAAATTTATTTTGGGGTCCATGAGGTATAAGTTGGAGGTCTATGTGTTAATGGCTCTTCTTAAACTGGATTTTGACTTTAATTTAAGAAAAATTTATAATTAAGTGTAAACCAAATTTTACCTATATTTAACAGATTTATTTACTAAATTTAATGAGGTTAATTTGTATTTACAAGGTGACAGCATAAATTTTATTAAAACAAGAACCTTTCCAGCTTTTCTTTCCTGATCTAAGCTAAAGAAGTATAATACTGGAGATCCCGAATTTTCGGAATTTGTCACAGACAATCTATCAGAACGTTTTAATCTACGTTCAACATTTAAATGCCTTTTATTCAGATTTTGGAAAGAGGTTTGAGAATGCTTTGACTATGGCAATACCACAGTAGACAGTGAATTCATATGGCCATATTGAAAAAAAAATGTCACATTACAATAGGAACTAATAAGCACTAATGAAGATCTTAAAGTTAAGAAATGGATGCCAACAATTTTGTCTTTAAAAAGACAAACCTGTTACTTGTACCGACTTATGGAATATTGTGCGGAAGTTTTTCATTGCTTTTCTTAGAGTGAAGGAGTTTCAGTGCGGTTGCCAATATCGAAAAAAAACTAGACACTACTAACAGAGGAGATTTAAAATTAAACCAGACAAGATTGATACCAAATGTTGAAAATTTTATATGGCAGTGCTAGAGATTCATCCCTCCCATTAAAATAATTTGTTTTAGTTTATTCAACAATTTTACTTATTAATTTTGATTTAATTAATTAAAATTGCTTTTTTAAATTTTAAACACTATATTTCATTACAGTTAGAAATTTAATTCTTTTAAAGTAGGAGTAATAGTATCAGCTGTTAAAAAGAATTTAAGTCGATAAATTTTCAAAAATTCAATATTAATTAAGCAGGTGTCTACCCCAAACATAACAACATGGCAAGGGGTGTACGAGACAAAAAAGTTTGGAAACCTCTGAGTAGTGTGAGACTCTTAAGAAATTAAATTATTGATTTACTATGTCTACAGCTGTATATATATATATATATATATATATATATATACTATCCGTTAGCCACCCGCTTTACTGGGTATTTCACGATGTTTTATAAATATATACTGTTTATATATATATATATATATATATATATATATAAGTTATTGATATCTAAGTCCCAGTATTAAGAATTCGTTTGTATTGAAAAATGTACTTATACCTGTAACTCTCGCCTCTTGATAAAAATAGGAAAGAACTTCTAATTTGTATGTTCCAACTATCTCTAAAATTGAAGTATAGAATGATGTTTGCACTTTCGTAGCGCTATAACCAAGTGGATTTCCGCAAAGCCAATTTTCGGTGGATCTCTACTCCGTAAAATAAACATGCAAACCAAATTTCAAGTCTAAATCTAATAGAGCAAAAACGAAATTTTTACTATCAATACCCCCCCCCCCCCGAAATTCCATTGAAAGTCGTTATCCTAACCGTAATTAGCGGATTTCAACTCAACAAAAGAAAAATGCAAACCAAATTCCATTATAATAGTCCTTGTAGTACGATAAAAGGATTTTTTTGCCAATATATACGCGTCAGTAACCCTTTGCACCCTCAGAAGTTGATTTCCCTCAATTACATTCTTAGTGGATCCCAATTCAACAAAAACAGAAAGGAAAAAAAATGCTTCACCAATTTCAAGTATGTGGGTCTAACTATTCAAAAACAGGAATTTGTTTTCTTTAACTCCCCTTGACCCCTCGCACCCTCCTTGGGGTCGATTTTCGTTTTACTCTTTGTTAGAAGAACTCTATTCCATGAAAGGAACATGCCTACCATTTTTCAAGCAGCTAGATCTAATAGTTTAAAAACTGAAATACTTATCTATTACGCTCCTTAATCCCCTGAAATGAAACTTGAGCGTTGATTTTCGCGAAACCCATTTTGTAGCGGTTCTCTACTCTACGAAAGGAATCTGCTTACCAAATTTCAAGACTGTACGTCTAATAGTTTAAAAATGGGAATAATTATCTATAACGCCCCTTGAGCCCCCGCAATGCCACTTGGGGTCTGTTTTCCCAAACCCATTTTGGAAACTGTACTCTATTGAAAGGTATCTGCTTACGATATTTGAAGACTGTGAGTCTTCTAAATTAAAAATGGAAAAAAATTATCTATAATGCCCCTTGAACCCCCACCTAGGGCTCGATATTTAGAAAACACATTGTATAGGGGATCTTCAATCTATGAAAGGACTTTGATAATCATATTTCAAAACTGTACGTCCAGTAGTTTAAAAATGGAAATAATTATCTATAACGCCCCTTAAGCCCCGCAACGCCACTTGGGAGTCGATTTTCACGAAATCCATTTTGTAGCGTATTTCTACCCTATGAGAGGAATCTGCTTACCAAATTTCAAGACTGTGTGTCTAATGGCTTACAGATCGGAATAATTATTTATATCTCCTCTTAACCCCCCGCAACACCCTTGGGGGTCAATTTTCCCAAAACTCCTTTTGTAGCGCATATTTACTCCATGAAAGAAACATGTCTACCAATTTTCAAGTAGGTAGATATAATAGTTTAAAAAACGGAAATATTTCTATTACGCCACTTAATCCCCCGCAACGCCACTTGGGGGGCTATTTTCACAAAACCCATCTTATAGCTGATCTCTACTCTATGAAAGGAATCTGCTTACTAAATTTCAAGATTGTACGACGAGTGATTTAAAAATGGAAATAATTATTTATAACGCCCTTTAAACCCCCGTAACGCCCCTTATGGTTCGAATTTCGCAAAATTCGTTCTTAGCAGATCTTTACTCTATGAAAGGAATATGTCTACCAAATTTGAAGTCTGTAGGTTGAATAGTTCTGGAGATATCGTGATTAGTCAGTTAGTCAGTCGCTTTTCTCCTTTATATATATGGATAATAATTACAGTATTTACAGTTAGATACAAGTAATATTCAAACTCTTGAGTATTTTAACACTACAGATTACTTCATTGGTGATAGAGGAGGGCAAAACACAATGCTTCTTTTCGAATGTTCCAAGTGGTCTGCTCTTTTCATACGTATGATCGTCAAAGCCACAAGATATATGCGCAATGACTACATTTGTAAAGCCTTAAAAAACAATAGTTTTAAATCTCGTATTCAGAAAACTGCAATAAACTTTTTTAATGCTTTACCAGAAACTAATAATGTAAATATGTTTAACTTAATTCCTTACAATCCTAACAATAAAACTAAAAGGTCAAGAAGAATTCTTCTTGATTCTTATAACCCTCCATTGTATTCTTATTTTCATTGCGATGATTTTAATTTTTTCCTTCCTTCTTTAAATTTTTCCATGTTAAATTCTAAATTACCCCACTGGACAAGCTCCTCCCATTTTTCTTATTCTCATCCCCCCGGGCAGCCAATTGGAGTCTATGTTCACTTTTACCATTGACAAACCAGAGAGCAGCCTCTAAGCTCTCATCCATGCCAAAAACTCATCCACGCCATCAAGAAGAATATTAGGCTCGCCTCCCGGATCTCCTAGTCTCAGCCAATGACCACCATGCCTCTGAGCAGAATGAAAAACTCTCCTTTCGCCGTCTCCCACATCATAGTACACCAGATATGGGATTGGAACTGTTCTCACAGTCCAGATGCCCACAGAAAAACGCCCATTCAACGTCTTTACTCTCTTGAAGTGGGGAGGTCCCTTCTTACATCTCGAGTTTCCTTCGAGGTTAGGCTCGCAGGTGGCATGCAGATGTTGTTCGTCTCATGGCGATCGGTTGTCGGTGTGATGTTAGATAAAAGAATCCTGCAATATTGTAGGGGAGCTCGTGTGAATTCGAACGGCGTAATGTTATCTGCATAGGATAGCCGATCTAGCAGCTGCGAGGCGGGAAAACGCTACACCAAGAACATCGGTGGTCACAAAGCTTAGAATCGGGACTACAAGGGCTGATGAACTTTGAGGTGTTATTTTAATTAACTCATGAACACACATTGTCTTCCTACAATTTAACAGCTGTTTACAGAGAGGATATTTTATACGGAATATTATCAGTTCATTATGGTTTAAAACTTTATTGTATGTTGAATTAATATCACAATGATTTTCAAATGAAGTGCAGCGTGAATATCGTAGATGTACCAAGAAAATTACTGTGAAGATCATAAATAAAAATATTTTTAAGCAAATTAAAAGCATAATAAGTGCACTTATAAAAACACAAACCTCTTTAATTGAGCATAGTCCTATATCATAACTATAATCAATATCAATCACTTAATTTCTCTGAAGTAAGTATAAAAAATGATTAACACATTGCGAAAATAAAAAATAAAGTAATCGAAGAACTTCCTCTCTCTCATTAATACATTTGCATGAATCGGGCTTTTCAGAGTAGCAGTTTTAATACTAAAAATAAAAATCCATCATGACTGGGGAGAATGATTTGAGAGTATGATTCTCAAAATTCGACCTTGTGAAGATGATGCTGTTGAGAAATCTAACACTGATTTTAAATTTTAATTAAAAAATAAGTAAATAAAAATGTTTTTTAAAATAATTTTAATTAGCATCCTTTTTTGTTTTGTTTTTGTGCGCTTTGAAAATTTAAGAGTGGCTGTGAAAGCTCGATTGTGGATTGAAATGTGGGGTGAGATAAAAAAAAAAGACTGAAAATCTCCTTATTTGTAGAAGAAATATTTTTTTAAATGCCAAAAATTATTTAATATACCTCTTCAAAATAATGACTAATAATCTTCATTTTTTTTGCGGCAATAAAAATATAGTTAAATGAAAAGTTTTCTCAGGTCTTCCATGAATAAATTTCTCAAATTTTGTTTTCGATTTTTAAGAAGCTAGATATAAGAAAAAAAATAGCAAATATTTTCAAATTCTGATTTTATTATGTTTTTATTCTGAAAATGCAGCTTCTATTATGAAATTAAATTAGAATAATATCAGTAATCAGTACTAATTATTGAAACATCATTAAATTAATTGAATATTTAAAATTATTCAATTTTTGTTTGTTTGTTATTAACTGCCAAGTTCTTACAAAGTTTTAAAAGTTACAGCAAATCGACTGATTTTGTTAGAAAAACATAATACAGTACACAATATGTTAGAAGATTGATACGTCGTAAATTTATTTAATGGCAATGCATCTATAAACTACGAAAAACATTTTAAACTCAATTAAATGAAAGTTTTTGCTGATCTTTAAACTTAAATTATATAGAATTAAAAAAATTTAAAATTTGAAAAAAAGAAGGGAGAAGAATTTTTATAGTTTATAAATCATTCTGCAACTAACCACAAATGGCTTACGAAAATAAGATAAAGAAAATATTAAAATTGAAGAAAAAATAAACGATTTTAGCATAAAAATATGCATAATTTTTTACTAAATCCTAAATAAAAAACGTTGCTTATTCATGCCTTGTTATGTAATATATTCTCTTCTAGCTAATTTTTTTTATATTTGATAATTATGAGGTGATTTTTTAAAATTTACTAAGAAATGTTGCTTTTCCTTTACGGCTTTTAGATACGAAAAATTAAGAATTGCTGTATCTCAATACCGAGATTGCTATTATCTATCATTAAGCATCAAATTTTCAGCATTTTCAGGTTGAAAAATGCTCCAAAGTAAAGTCCATTTGGAATAATGCGGGCATCGATTTATTGTATTTTGTTCTTAAAAGAAACATGCAGTTTTTCTGAATTGCAAACTAGCTTTTAATTTTATATGCGTTTGTATGTGTTGAAATAAAGAAGATAAAATGTAAGAGAAGGAGAAAAAAAAAATTATTCCGTGTTTGAGGATTCTTCAACATTAGATGAGTTCTGGTATTATCCTCTTCACTTAACTGAAGTTCGATTCAAAATTACGAAGACCATCGCCAATAGCCTTCATATTGCTTCGAAGTGCAACGTTAACCTTTTAACTGTCATGCCCAAAATAATCTTGGGTACAGTTGTCACTAAGGTTTGCAATCCCGTGTCATACTTCCAATCCCGGGATTGGGCCCGGAATTAGGATTGGACTATTTATTAAAAATACTTACATATTAGCATAGTTGAAATTGCATAAAAAAATCTGAAAATATTATTAAAAATTAGTTTAATGTGAATTTAATTGAAACAAATAAAAAAAATTAATTCATCATAAAATGCAAATAAAAACAGTACATAATGAAATTTAAAAAAATATATTTCTTCCTTTCTTGTGTTTCTGTAAATTAGGGCTTGCAATCCCGTGTCATATTTTCAATCAAGGGATTTCGGGATTACATTATCCAAATCCCGGGATTAGGATTGAACTATTTATTCAAAATACTTACATATTAGCATAGTTGAAATTGCACAATAAAATGAAAATATAATTAAAAATTGATTTAATAGTATTTTAATGAAACAAATACAAAAAAATTATTCCTCATTAAAAAAAAAATAGCACATAATGAAATTTAAAAAAAAAAGCATTTCTTCACTTTTTGTGTTTCTGTAAATAAGCTTATAAAACACAGCTCCTCCAGCATTTCGTCGTTGGACGTTTTGTTACAAACTGTCCTGTTGAAGAAAATGCACGTTCGGATTCTTTACTAGTAGGTATTCTCGTCATTAAATAGGAGTATGTTCTTTTCAGGTAGTCACCACGTCTTCCTCCATTTTCAAAAAAGATACCTTTCTTTTTGAATTTTTGATGACAGTGTGTCTCAAATCTAATAGACTGCATTGATGCATCTATCTCGTTGATACCTTTATTTAGTTCTGCTACACTTAATGGTTTTTGTATATAAACTGATCCGGTTATTGAATCAGAATGTGAATCAATTACAAGTGTTACCTCATTTGAAATTGAAGATCCAGTTGCTTGAGCTGTTAATAATGCAATGGGATTTGAAGTGTTTCAAGTCTTCCAAGCATGTCCTCTGTTAGTAAACGGCATTTAATTGAAGAAGGAACTGTGACAAAATATATTCTTGAGATGTTGCTCATACTATTGTGTAAGCATTGCAGTGAGCCACTTAGATTTGTGCGACGTTCTCACATACGAGAAATGAGAGTTGTGCATAATTTTTTTTTACCTATAAGCACTTATAAGAGCACAAAAAAATTCTACGTAGATATTTCATAAACAAAACATAAATTTTTGAAAAATTAAATTCTTAGAAAATTTTTATCAGAAAAACATTTTTTAATTTTGACAAAAATTAAAACCAGGAATTAGTTATTTTAATCCCGGGATTTGAAAATCCACCGGAATCCAGGGTCTGCAAACCCTAGTTGTCACGCCTCGTATTATACGGGGTAATTTTCTGGGTAATTTACTGCAGGTGGTGTAGATCACACTGTGATCAGGAAATATCCTTTCATCCGACAATCCGAAAACGCCCGGAAAATAATATTACAAAAAGTTTTTTTTTACATTTGCTAGACAAAGTAATCTGTAACTAATTTTAGCTCTATAAAAATGTAGTTGGGAAACATATTAAATTCTTAGAATTTTGAATCCTAGTTGTAGAAACACTTTTACATCAACATGATGATGCAAATTTGGACAAAATAATCCTGGTAGACCACCTACAATAGAGAACACTACCCATCTTGATGCTCCTCCTAATCCGGCGAAATCTGGCTCTAAAAATAGTCCAAAGTTTGTTGTTCAAAAAAAGATGCAAATGAAAAGAAAAGTTAAGGAAAGAAACACCATTCTGGTGTAAGGCGGAGTTGGCCAGTGCTTGGGAAAGTGTTTCCAGTTATACCGCACAAAACTGAAATTAAACTACTAATAGGAATTCTCATTTTAATTTATTTTATTTTATCTTATATTTAGAAAATAAGCTCCTCTGTGGAAGCGAACTTTACCACTGTCTAACTGTAAGGCAGCCACCTCTCAATAAACCCTCTTGTAAAATATCAAAATTTTTATGCATGTAATTTAAAGTATCAATTTTTAATTACTAAGTATATTTTATTTTGAACTAAACGTTTGATTTTTGAAATAAAAATATTTGATATATACTTAAATCATCAAAATAATTTGACCAGTAAAAGACTAATAAAAACAATCAATCCCACAGTCAACATTAGACGAAGTTTGTCTTGATAAGTAACGAGCTGTTCTAAAATCCATCGTAAATGAGCATTAGAATACATTAATTACATAAATTAAAATATATATTCAGATGCATGGTACACACAATCAAAACATCTCAATTCTTCATTCCCACTGAATAATTAATCAAATGCGTCCATTGATTTAAAAGGTCAAAATATAATGTACAAATACTTTTCGATACATAATATAAAGCTAAGGTTCTAGGTCATCAATTTTGACATAAAAAAAGTTGACATGCAATTCCATAAGAAAATATTAAAAAAACCCAGTTAATGGCTATTCAGACCATATTACAGGAGCTTTAAATGAAGCAAGTTAAAAATAATGTATGAATAAAAGATTTCAGTTCATTTTTTTCTCATCTCCCGGATACAATCACTGGAAGACACTTCAAGAGAAAAAAAAATTATTTCAGTTTGTGCATGTCGAGTGTTTTATATCATTTTAAGAAATCAGAGATATCATGTTACCAATAGACATTTTTCTATAATTCATTTTCGAGATTTGGTTAAAGTGGTACGAAGCATGAAATCGCATTTTTTTTATAATATCTGTGCAGTAATTTATTAAAAATTTCGGGTAGATCGAATTATTTAATGTATCAAAATAATTTAATCGACTCAAAATTAGATGAATATTACGAATGAAAAATTCATTTTTATATATAAGAGCTGTCCAAAGAGTCAGCAATGTTTGTAAAACTGTAGCATCTCTATTTTTTAAATGCCAATATCTATTTTAGTTTCGTTTGTCTTTGGTAGTCAGATTATTTCTCTCTGTCTCTCTATTAACTATGTATATCAATGGGGTCAATTCACATCGCCAGAGGGAGCTGCGATCGTTTAGTGATTTCTTGCCACTTGTTTATCAAATAAACAATAACACTTGAGGCTGTGTGCCAACCGTCGATTTTGCTTACATTCAAATTTAATATTCTTTAAATTTTTTTAGTACTCTAAATATTTTTAATATATTTCCCAGTCTTTTGCTTTTCATATACACTGCTGGCCACCGTAAATGCAACACCCTGAAGGAAGCATGCAAATAACATGAAATTTACAACATGCATTAGCGGAGGTGAGATATGCAAATGATTAGAATTTCAGTGCAGACACACATCACGCACGCCTGTGGCGCCACCTCAAAGCGCTATTTAAGGTTTGGAGATTTCGATGATTTCAAGTTCAGCATTTCGGTTTTTTTCAAAAAAACGATCAGTTATGTCTCGTAGAAAACAGCGATCACCTTTTGATCAAGTATCCGAGTTCGACAAAGGAAGGATAGTGGCCTACCGAGAATGTGGATTCTCTTTCAGGGAAATCGGTAGTCGTGTTGGACGAAACCTAACAACTGTAATGCGGATATGTGATCGTTGGGTGCAGGAGGGTACGACGGACCGACGTGGTCGATCACATCCACCTCAGTGCACCACTTCACGTGAGGACAGGCAAATTGTGCGCATGGTAGTGACGAATCGCTCAGTCACATCTCGAACCATAACACAGCACATTGAGTCTGTAACGCATCCTTCAGTGTCTGCGCGTACCATTCGACGCCGTTTACAGCAGAGTGGTCTGTGCAAGACGTCATTGCTTGGTCTACCTTGACGCAGAACCACAGACGTCTCCGCCGCAATGGTGCGATGAAAGAAGGAGTGGGGGCAGAATGGAATGAAGTTGTCTTTACTGGCGAGTCACACATTTGTCTGCAACACCACGATGGTCGGATTCGAGTCCGGAGACACCGTGGAAAGAGGATGCTGAACAGCTGCGTTATGAACCACCACACTGGTCCTACACCGGGTATTATGGCATGGGGCGGTATTGGATATCACTCTCGCACTCCTCTAATACGCATTGCCGGTACTTTAAACAGCCAGCGCTACATCTCCAAGGTGTTGGAGCCAGTTGTCCTTCCTTACCTTCAGGGCTTGGCCACAGCCATATTTCAACAGGATAATGCGCGACCACACGTGGCACGCATTATCCAAAGGTTCTTCGTCAATCACCAGATTGAATTGCTTCCCTGGCCGGCTCACTCTCCGGATCTATCGTCGAAAGAAAACATGTGGTCCATGATTGGCAACGATTGACCCAGATTACACCCCCAGCTGCCACACCAGATCAACTTTGGCAACGTGTGGAAGCTGCTTGGTCTGCTGTACCCCCAAGAACACATCCAAAGTCTCTTTGAATCAATGCCGAGGCTTGTGGCAGCGGTGATCTCCAACAATGGCGGCTACTCTGGCTACTAATTCTGGCAGGAACCACACTTCACAGAAGTCTATAAATTTAATCATTTGATACTTGGTGAACATGTTATCTGCAAAGTAAATTTTGTTGTGTTATCTCTTGTCTTTCTTGGTGTTGCATTTACGGTGTGGCCAGCAGTGTAGTTATTAAATATACATAGTTTTAGTTTACAGTATTAGATTTAAGCTTAGTTTATACACTTCTGTTCTTTGACGTCGTGTCTTGTGTTTTTGTATACTTTTAGGCTTAGTAATTAGTTTGCCAGCCACATTGTGTTTCAAAAGATTATGGACCTTTCAATTGACAAAATCCTTTATGCTTGGCTTCCTATACCTGGGCGATGTCAATTTTTTTCAAATCGATCACCAAGCAACGATAGGTGTTCCGAGAATTTACAAATTGTAATTTTGTGATAAAAATAAAGAATATAGCTATATCAGAAATACACAAAAATAAAAATAGTATTTTTTTAAGTAAAAGGAAAGAAAGGATTTCATTTTTTTATATGATAGTAGAAGCGAAATCCGAAAATGCCGCCAAAATACTCAGTCGAATCAAACATGTGGGAATTTGTTGAGCGTATTGTCATGTGATTATGACGTCAGATGAATCGAGTTCATTTTGAAATAGAGAGTGTCAGCATTTTTATTCATTAAATTATTGTTAATTCCTGAAGTAAGCTATGATGCAAAGAATTTAATTTCCACGTGAAAGAAAAGCATTTATTATAGATTAGTGCTTTATATATATGTACTTTGTTTAACAAAAAGTGGAGGTTGTGATAGGTGGTGTCGCCATCTATCGTTAAGAAGTCCAACCTGTCTCACGGGCTCTGACAACTTTCATTCCTTCCCTTCGGGAAGGACACGACGACAACAACAACAAAATGTTATTTGTTTCAACATAGCTTTAACTTAATATGTTTTCTTTCTGATTTCCTAATCTTTTCTACTAAAATCTCCAAGTTACAATCACAATTCAAGATAATAATAATACATCTGATTTTATCAATTGAAACATTAAGATAATGTGTTTCATAGTCATTTGATTCGTTTCGTTAACATGAAAAAGAAAATTAAAAATTATTTTTAAATAAATACTAATTCAAGCGTCCAAATTTGGTAGCAAGACCGTCATCAGATGTTACCACCATGAAATGGCTCTAACATTTGGGGACTTGTCATGTCTGCAAAAGGCTAATTTTTCTAAAATACAGTCCATTAGAAAAAAAATAATAAACTGGAAATCTTTGAAAAGCCCATGAGTCAATCTTGAAATATATGTAATTCATGAGACTTTTAATACAAATAAATGTAGAAGCAAAATAAGACAATTATACACATATGTTTAGTGTATAGCATATTAACCTATAATTGTTCAGCGGGTTTTAAAAAAAATTCAATACAATAAAAAAAATTTTCAAATCTAAAAATGCCTTCGTGTTTATACGTAAATAAGCTGAGAAAAAAAGCTACGATCTGTCAGTAAAGTGTCGATTTTTAAAAATTCCCAGCTTCTTTATGATGGTTACAGATTGGTAAATTTTAGAATTTCGAATTTACACTTTTTTTTTGTACCTGTTTTATCATGAAACTTGGTATGTTTAATAAGGAAGAAAAATTCCCCTAGCATTTGATGGAAAACATAAAAATTATCCGAAAATTTAATCAATAATATCCATCCACTAACAGCAAAGCAATGTGAAATATATTTGAAAAATTACAATCGTTAGATTTACAAATCCTAATTTTATAAATTATAGATTATTTTTCAACAAATTTTTTATTGCGTTATATTGATATTTTAGTTAAAATCCCTTAGCTCAGTGTTTCTCAAACTTTCAATTTTTGTGACCCAATATTCAATCATAAATTTCATCGTCCACCCCCTCTCACCTCCATACAATAACAATTTATTGAATTCAATATAACTTTTCTTTGACGCTAAGGCAACAATAGCGTGTATAAACGTCTCGATCAGCCAAAGCGTTTATTGACCCAGACGTATATATACGTCTTTCCGAAGAACGATCTTTTATGTGCACTGCTATCCATAAAATTATTCCGAAGGCTTTGGAATGCAGTAAAAGGACATTGTGAAGAAATTACTTTATTCAGAGGACTTGCTTATTTATTCCCTTTCTCCCCCCCCCCCCAATATATCCCATATACGCGCCAACGTGGAAAACGGTGGCATTGAGGAGCGAATAGTGTAACTTTTAATCGGCAGTCAAGGGATTAATTATAAGTCGTACAAATTATCAAGATCAGTGTTAATTGTTGTTTTAAGTGTAAGTGTTGCTTTTTTTTTTGTATATAATTTTATATATGACAAATCCATGGGGGGGGGGCAATGGTAACTGTTATAAACTTGGGGTTCTTAATTTAGTATTGTTAAATTAATTATAAAATACATTGTGTGCAGTACTATAATACATTATATCATAAATAAATGTGTATTTTATTTGTTACTAGCCGTTACCCACCCGCTTAGCTGGGTATTTCACGATGTTTTATAAATATATACTGTTTATATATATATATAATGTATTGATATCTAAGTCCTACCATTAAGATTTTGATTGTATTGAAAAGTATACTTATACCTGTAACTGTCGCCTCTTAGTAAAAAAAAAGGGCAGAACTCATCTAATTTGTATTTTCTAAAAATCTCTAAAATTGAAGTATAGAATGATGTTTGCACTTTCGTAACCCTATAACCAAGTGGACTCCAGCAAAACCAATTTTCGGTGGATCTCTACTCTGTAAAATCAACATGCAAGCCAAATTTCAAGTCTAAATCTAACAGGAAAAAAACGGAATTTTTACTATCAAAAACGCAAAAAGAATAACGTAAACCAAATTTCATTATTATAGTTCTTGTAGTTCGAAAAAAGGAATTTTTTTGTCACTACGCCCCAGTAACCCCCTGCTTCCACCGGGAATTGATTTCCGTAAAATACATTCTTAGCGGATCCCTATTCAACAAAAGAAATATGCTTAACAAATTTCATGTAGGTGGGTCTAACAATTCAAAAACAGGAATTTTTTTCTATAACTCCTCTTGATCCCTCGCAACCCTCCTTGGGGGTCGATTTTCGTTTACTCATTGTTACAGGAACTTTATTCCATGAAAGGAACATGCCTACCAATTTTCAAGCAGGTAGATCTAACAGTTTAAAAATGAAAATAATTATTTATAACAAATATTATTATGTATATTTTATATATATTTTATATAAGTCCACAACCCCAAATATTTATTATATATATTTTAAGTCCGCAACGCCATTTGGGGGTCGATTTTCACGAAACACATTTTGTAGCGTATCTCTACCCTACGAGAGGAATCTGCTTACGAAATTTCAATATTGTGCATCTAATAGTTTAAAAATCGGAATACTCATTTATATCTCCCCTTAATCCCCTCCCCCGCAACACCCCTTGGGTGTCAATTTTCCCCAAACCCATTTTGTAGCGGATATTTACTCCATGAAAGAAACATGCTTACCAATTTTCAAGCAGGTAGGTCAAGTAGTTTAAAAACGAAATTATTTATCTATTACGCCCCTTAATCCAACGCAACGCCTCTTGGGGAGCTATTTTCCCAAAACCCATCTTGTAGCTGATCTGTACACTATGAAAGGAATCTATTTATCAAATTTAAAGTCGGTGCATCTAATAGTTTAAAAATGGAATTAATTATCTACAACGCCCTTAAATCCCCCGCAACGCCACTTGGGGGTCGATTTTCACAAAAGCCATTTTGTAGCGGATGTCTACTCTATGAAAGGAATCTGCTTACCCAATGTCAAGATTGTACGTCGAGTAGTTTAAAAATTGAAACCCCTTGCGGTTCTTAGTGGTCTCTACTGCCTGAAAGGATCACGTCTACCAAACTTCAAGTATTTAGGTTGAAAAGTTCCGGAGATATCGTGATTAGTCAGTCAGTGAGTGCGTGTGAGTCGCCTTTCTCCTTTATATATAGTTTTGAAATATTTGTTCGGGAGCACCTAGAACCTCAACTCTGATTTTAAAAAAAAAATTTTAAAACCTTCCCGGGGATATAGCTAATAATTTCCCACATTTTCACGGTGATTGGATGTATGGTTTTTGAATCTATCGAGTACAGACACATTCATTTTTATATAGAGAGATTATGTCAGAATTTGTAGCTTGTTAACTTTTAGTAAAATAATAGTTTTGTAAAATAATCTCTTTTTTTTTCGACTTTTCAATATGCTCGCGTCTTCCTAAAGAATTATCATACCTCCTCAGGGGGCGCACCCCTCAATTTGAAAAACGCTGCCTTAGCTGGTCCTTTTTTTACCCCAAGTGTTTTAAAAAAGATGCAACTAAACGCCATACTTAATAGAATTTTTAAAAAACTAGTCAAATTTTATTTTAATTTTAAGGTTCTAACACCATTTTTTATATTTTGCAATTATTGGACACCTAAACCCATTAATGGTAGCTTTTTGTAAGTACATTCTGCATGCTATAAAGAATGTTCATATATCTGTTTCATATACCTTAGAAAAAATTCTCTGTCTGTTCTTTTTCAAGCGATTGAGGGATTTGAGGGTGTACGTACTTGAGAAGCATGGGGTAATACAAAAACTTATATTTTTGCAATTAGGATTATTATTGTCTCTTTTTTGGATTATCTTCCTATTTTCATTTCTTCCTAAGCAACAAAGTGCGCATTTTCTTGTACAAATTATTGTTTAAAAATGTCGCCCATCCGGTATAGTGGTTAGCGATGCTGACTGTTGTGCCGTAGGGCCTGGGTTCGAATCCCGGAGTAGACATGGATGTTTGTAAATGTATAGTGCCTTCGCGGCATGAGGGTACTCTCTAAATAGCTGTCGAGCCGCAAGTCCTCTCGTGTGGTTGGTGGAAGAGAGGTGGGAAACCCCTGACCACCCTCAGGGTGTTCTCCCTCAAAATTGGGGTGGAACCGAGCCAAATCGTACTGTCACCTGCATGGTGCTCAAAGCTACGGCTAACAACAGGCGTACATATAGCCCGATGCCATGATGAATTTCGTGGGCCTCGATCTGACTACGTCAGACAGGTGGCATTAGCAACAACAACAACAATTGTTTAAAATAATTCAGTCAATTAGATCAAGTCTAAATCTAGCAGTGCGGTTTCCTCCTTATTTATAGTTGACTGCAATTCAATCCCGTATTGAAATGTAAAAAATATTGAGAAAGACATCTTTCTGAAATATTTCTTCTCCTTATTTGATAATTTACAAGCTTATAAAAAGCATCAATATCATTAAACGATTCATCTGAAGAAAAATCCAAATATCAATAGACAGTTCTGAATCTGTATCCGAATTTAATGCATCCCTTGACAAAAAGTGTTTTTTTTTTCATAAAGAGCTGTGCCAATCTAAATGGAAAAGTATTACATAGGGTAGAACATAAATTTCAAACATCTAAATTCCAGCCTTCACTAAAAATGAATTCTCGTCTTCGCCATAAAGAAAATGCTGGATGAAAAGCAATTCAGTGTCTTAGACAGACTGCATCTCTTTTTCAAAACACTAGCGCTAAATAATATCACTACAGAATTAAAAATAGCTCGAATAAAAAAATAAATAAATTATCAGTGCCGTACAGCATACTGGCAAACCGGTTAAGGGCTTAAGCATTTTTTACTGGTTTAATCTACGCGCATAAGAAAAAATGTAAGACAATTAAATAAAATAAATGTATTGAAACCAAGCTCTACCCCTAATAATTTATAAGTAAATATTCACATGAAAGTAAACTTATCTTTCAAAAATAAAAATTAAAAAAATGTGAAAAACTTTTTATCAGCCAATTTTAAGTTATATTCATCCACAAATAATTCATAATTCTACATAAAATGGAAAATTACACTATTTTCTATTTAAAAAAAAAATCAAATATCGGGGTCTTTTACTTAGAGAACTAGTTAAAAATGAAAACTGATCTTGGATAGTTCTTGAAAGATTTGAACATATTTTTTTTCGCAGAATTTTTAGCGCATTTTTATTCTTTTTTTTATATGTTGTTGTTGCTTATGCCACTTGATCGACAGTAACATCGGATCAAGGTCCACGAAATTCCTTACGGTTATATTGAAGATAAAATGATGAAAATTTTTTAAAAATTGATCAGAATTTTTTTTACATTTTGTACATTTATTAAATGTCAGCGATAATGGTGTTAGCATGTACCAAATTAAATTAGTTGGGAATGTATATATGTGACTTCAAAACTTGTGATATTGTAAGCATTCTAGCTTGGACACATTTAATTTTGCAACATAAAACAAACGCCATTTTTGCCAAAAATATCCTTGTGAAATGGACATATTTGCACTGAAGACAATCGTATTTGATTTAAAATCTGATGTTTTAATTCGTTTCAAATAACATAATTTTTAAATACAAATGAATATAAAATAACAGAAGAAAATAAAAATTCATTAAGTAGATACAGAACATGAAGACCTCACCATTAAGTGTACACTAGAACAAGAGAGCATGAGAAACTGGAAAAGTTTAATTTGTAATTACTGTGCAGTCATAAAAAACACATTTACTAAAAATTATGTAGGAAAAAGAACAGATGGATATTCTACCTACAATATGAGTTTAATCCTTTTATACAAAGAGTGCAATATAGTAAAATTAAAATATAAAAATGAATATTCTATTAGTGGTGGGCTGGAATTAAAAAAAACAATACACTAAATA